>JABUQX010031811.1:20000-35188 GCA_015478945.1 Trachelipus rathkii
TATATATATATATATATATATATATATATATATATATATATATATATTGAATACTATATATATTTATAGGTAAATATTTTAAATATATTATATATATATATATATATATATATATAATTATAATATATATATATATATATATATATAATATGATAATATAGAGAGAGAGAGAGAGAGAGAGAGAGACGAGTAGTAAAATGGCTGAGTCGCACGATATATATATATATGATAATATGATAATATAATATATATATTTAGAATCCCAAGTTAATTCAGCAATTTACCTATAGCATTTCCAGGCATCTTCTAAAGTTTATATATATATATATATATATATTGAAATTGCATCAATGAGAAATCCTTTCATCAGTGGTTTGTGATACTCGGTTCGATATATGCATTTATTTAAACATCGTAGATATATATACGAACAGGTTCTAAAAAATATAAAAATATAACAAACTATAAATATATAAAAGTTACAAATAATAAATGCTGAAAACCAAAAATAACATAATCATCTAATACATTGGTTGCATTGGAAATAATTAGTTATTCCGTTAATAAGTTAATAAAAAATTATCAGTAATTTTTTGGACTTTTTTATTTATTTTGTCCTTTTTAGCTTTTGTTTGAAAACTCATAGATGTTACTTGATTATATTAATTACCCAATTCAACCAACTATATTAATACCTATAAATATAACTATTACCTTCTAATTACTGATGTTTTTGGATTCAGAAATGGCTGAAGATTATGGTGGTTGGCTTTGGATATTTACTTATGAGACTGCCTGCTTTATAATTACAGTGCATTGAAGATGGCCTCTAATAGCTGAAAAATTCCTTATTTAATTTCTTCTTTTGAATCCTGCAGCTTTTAAGATTTTCCTGCACATGTTTCTAAATTTTCTCTGGTTCTTTATCATGTACTTTGTGATGACGAATAATTGCCTCGTTTATCCACTTTAATAGTTCTTCTTTGTGAAATAAATAACCTTGAAATAGATGGTAATAAGTGTTTTTCTTCCTACATGCTTAATGTTGATTGAAATTCAATGCTGTACTTTGCTTTTATTTTCTTTGTTTACTTTAGCAAAGTTGACAGTTTTGTTGTTTCAACAGCCTGCTTGAGTTTCTGCAATGGCTTCTATTGCTTGCAGTATCTCCTAATTACTAGTTTTTCTTAATATTCGGCTTTCTGTAGCCTTTATTCTATTTGCAAGCCCTTATTTTTCACCGCACCCAATATTCTGCTTTTGTCATCAATTTTTTTCTGTTTTGCAATCATTTTGCTTTTCTACTCTTGAAATATTTTGGTAAAATTTTGTAACCACAGTTGATGCTCATATAGTACATACACATAGTAATGAATTTTCTGTAATTTTTATATTTATTTTTTTGTTTCCTTTTTTTTCTTATATTTTAATGGAAAATATAACATATTCCCCCTTTTGCTAAGAATATTAAGTTTTCTTGTTATTCTTAGTTTCCTTAGAGTTTATAATTCTGTTGTCTTCTTGTTATAATCCTGCACTTTCTCTCAGCAAGATTAATTTTGATATTGGTCTCCCATCAACTGCTGAGTTGGCCTTGTATGGAGCTTCCTACATATTATGCAATCTTTTAGAATCTTCTTAATACTTCTGCTTGCCCCATATGATATAACTTCTCTCTTAAAGCATTTAAAACTGTTTGTTTTCCTAAATGCCCATTAATTCTATGGTAATCTCATCTATACATTGTAACACGACTATTTGGCAAGATAATTGGATGTTTAAAATCATATGATACATTATTCAGATTTTTATTCCTCCCACCTACTCTTAATATTCCATTATCATCTATAAATGGTAGGAATTTTGCCAAAATGTGCCTCTTTGGTAAGGCTTCTTTCTTTTTTATTTTGTATTGTATATCATGAAATTCTTTATTTTGTACATATTTGTAAATAGCCTTTTCTGCATCTTTAAATTCTGTGATTGTCATAGCACCTTTATTCCAGGCTTTTTTTATGCAAATTTTCTTTAACTCTTAAATCCATGCTACCTTTGTTTTTAATTTCATCCAATCTGAGACAGAATGTATGAGCTTGTCTGTTGAGCTTTCTTGGAGTTGTATGGCCATCACTGGTTTACTTTTTATAATTTCATCATTTTCATCATCTAATTTATTTTCTTTATTTGCTCAGGCCATTGAGCTTTGTCTTTGTACAAAAATTCTGGACCAGTGCTCCATAGTTTATTGTTCAAAAACTCATTAACAGATATCCCTTTACTTGCTCTATCTGCTATATTTAGCTTACCTGGTACATAATTCCATTGGCTTATATCTGTTTGTGATCTGATATAGTTAACTCTATTGTGAACAAATCTTTTAAACCTTTTTGATTCATTTGATAATAGTTGTAAAACAATTCACTATCTTCCAAAAATAACTCTTGTTTATGTCATATCTAATTCCTACTTTCAAATTGTGTATTTAACTGCTTAATTTGGCGCACTCAATTCTATTCTTGGATAGTTAACATCAAATTTTTATTTAATGGTATCAATCTTGTTTTAGATAACACCAATGAACAATATTTTTCATCATTACATCCAATGAACCTTATATATGCTACTGCAGCATATGCTATCTGTGAACCATCTTGAAAAATAATGTAGTTCTACCCTTTTATACTTTAGACAATTTGGATTGTATGGCCTAGAAACTTGAAAATCATTTAGCTTATTAACATCACTTAGCCATTTAATGTAACTTTTTTTTATATCTGATGGAATTTCATCATCCCAATTAACCTTTTTATCGCATAAATTTTGAAATATTTTTTTAGCTACTAGTAGCACTGGGCTAATAAATCCTAGTGGATCATATATGGAAAAATGCAACTGAGTATACTTCTTTTTGTCAATTCTTTATTTTGTACCTAGCTTTCATTAAATCTATTTCTGGGTCCCAACTTAAGCCTAATACCTTTTGTGAAGGTAACTGTCATCTAAAGGATAAGTGTTATTTTCTTTAAAATCTTACTTAAGTCTTGTTACAATATTTTTTCTAAAAATTTCTTGAAATGATTAACTAGCTCTTGAGTGCAGATTAAGACCACGTAATTTAAAATTTCTTTAAACCTTCTTATAACTGCTACAGCCTCATTTTTCTGAATTTCACAGACTTTTTAACAATCATCTTACATATAAATTTTCTAAGTATTGTATCTTTGCTTAAATACTTGAATTTTTCTGGCTTCCAATCACATGTGTAGTTTCTCAAAACATATATTTGCAATGAAGGTGAGCTCACCTTCCAATATATGAACTTTAACCCTTATATTCTTCTGGGTTTTTCTAAATTACTTATGTTGGGTACTAAGAATCGCTGACAATCTTTATCCTTGTCAAGTACCTGTATTTGATAAAACATCTTCTCTATATCTGATGAAAGCATATTTCTCTTTTCTGAACCTTAAAAGGATGCCTTGTAGGTTAGAAATATAGTCTGGCCCTGTGAGTAAACTATTATTTAAAGAAATACCATTGTATGGTAAAGCTGCATTGAATACTACTCTCATTTTTTCTTTTGTGGATGATTTACACTATGGTGTGTTAAATAGAATCTGTCATTGTTAATATTCATGCTGCTCAACTTTTCTGTGCAAAATTTAGTTTTAACATTTCATTATGCTATCACTATAGCTGTACAAAATATCTGGTCTTTTAACATTTACTTTTTAATGGAGTACAATCTTCCTAAAGCCTGAATTTTTGTTATTAGGAGCTGAATTTCTTTTTAAAATGGTAACCAACTTGAAAATTTGCCTGGTAATTGTCCTTGTAATGTATTTTTCAAGCCTATTCTCCACTTCAAAACTTCTACGACTTCCAACAGACTTGCTCAGGATTCTTTTCAGAAAACTCTCTTAAGCAATATTTTTCAAATAAGTTATCATCTTCTTGTTGTATTTGGGTCTTATGACATCTTAAACTCATGAATGCTGGTATACCATCTGGTGTCGAACCTTGTAAAGCCCATCCAAATGATATTTAACTGCAAAGGGATAGTTATAATGACTTGCACTACTTCTATAGGTTTAACAATTTAGTCTGGTCATTCCCATTAATAATCCAATTTTGATTCTAATAAGTTGAAGGCACAATGATTCCGGCATTCTAATTGCCATTTAATATCTGATAGAAATGATTTCTTCCATTTTTAAAGGGCCTTTTTTTTTGCAGTATATATTATTTATGGTTCGATTCCCTCATCTCATATCCATAATTCTAGATATTTAAAATGTATGTCTTATTTATTTGCCACATACATAGTGAGTAAATATCTAATCTTTCTGAGGTTTCATATATGACATACCTAGTTCTGCAGCTAAATTTAAATCCATAAAACATGCTGATGAATATGTATCTAGACCCATGTATGTTTTAATCACTTTATCTTTACCTTTAAGCTTTATTTTAACTGGCACTGCAGGATAAAATAGCTTTCTATTACTTACTTTTGTTTGAAAGGTTTTTGTTTCATTACTTCCTGATTTTGACTCTACCTTTTTATCTTTATCCTCTAAATTCACAGTGGATGTGCTGCTGGTGGAATTTTATTTGAACCATCTTGCCTCTTTGGCACTATCTTTTCTCTATCGCCGAAATGTTAAATGTCTTATTAACAATTTTTCACCTTTTCTGTCTTTTACATTACTACTAAATGATTGATCTGAGGCACTTAAAGCATAATTTATTGTCTTTTAATGAACTTTGTTATTTCATCTTGGCTTTGTTTTTCTAGAATTTTACATTTAAGTATATACTATGATTATCCTTTTTACAAAAATTGCAAAACTGAGATTTATTGTATATTATTACTACTATTACTACTACCATAATTCCTTTTATTGGAATATTTTATTTCCATTTATTATTAATTATTATTATTATTATTATTATTATTTATTAATATATTATATTATTTATATTTTATTGATTATATTATTATTATTATTATTATTATTTTATTATTATTATTTCTATGGTCCATTATTATTTTCTTTTGTATAAAGTGACTTACCTTTTTCACTTTGTAATTTGGTTTGTTTGGGTTTTGTACCAATGCCAAGTTCTCCGAACAAAGGTGTATTCATGATCCTTGCTTCTTTTTCAACAAACTTTGTAAATGTATTAAAATTTACCTTTTTATTTTCTTCATACATACTATCAACTTTATATCTCCACTTATCACGTTGTTTGTAGGGAAGATTTTAACTATTCTATAAATAGCACCAGTAGAATTCAATTCATTCAATGAAGTAATATTTTCCATTGCATTATTAATAGCATCTAAAAACAAAGAAAAATCTGCCATAGCTTCACCATCCTCATTCTTGATTTCATTCCAGTCTTCTAACTTTTTCAAATATGTATTTGCAATAACTTGTTCATTTCTATTAGCAATAACTTGTTCATTTCCATACTGTTTCTCGAGTTTTTCTACTGCCTTTTTATAACTTATTTTTTCATCTAAATGCATACAACTTCTTACTATGTTTTCTGCTTTACCTTCTGTATACTTAATTAAATAGGAAAGCTTATTCATTTCATTCTCACATTTTCCTTCTATATTAGTTTTAAAAACTAGCATAAAGTCTTTCAAATTTAAGTCGATCCTTTTCAGTAAATATTTCAGGTCAAACATGTTGGAAGATGGTCTAATACTACACTTCTAATTTTTTGTTTAAATTGTCTACTAATTTAGAACTCCTGATTATTACTTTTCACCTATACTTTTATTTTAGTTTTCTTGAAAAATTTATATTTTATTTCATTTTTTACAAGAAGTAATCGCTATAACTGAAAAATGACTTCTAATTGTTTGTTCAATTTTTATAACTCTCTCTAATTCTTTAATATGACACTATGTTGGACAAATCTAAACTCCTCTTGTTCCCCTTTCTTTGCCAAGTATTGTCATTGCTCTGTAATTTATTGCTTTTTTTCAATTTCGAGCAACAATGATTGTGCTATTGAATTTTTTGCACTAGATTTACTACTTTACTCCAATATATTACTAGCACTATCTGTGGCATAATCCTTGGCCATATTAACTTCATATATTTGAAAATATTCACTTTTCAACTCATACCACGCCGGCTTATTTTAAATTAACCACTGCTGGTATTTATCTGCCCTCTACAGATTCTGCTATATTCACACAAGAATTTTTAAAGGATTCTCCTTTGCATCTAAAATGTAATTCAGCAGTTTAAATTCGAAGAAAAAACTTAATCTAGTCATTTAAGAAAGCTATGCCATATTTGCCTTTAATAATGTTAATTTTAAAGGTAACCGCTGCTAATTTTCCTGAAGGAACCTTAAAACCTCCTCAGTTGTTTCTAATATCATCTATATTTTTCTATATCGCCTATCATGTTTTTTTTTTTATTATTATTATAAAACAAAAATAATATAAAACTAAATATTATCGAACTCTTCACTGCATTTTATTTTAATGTAAAATAAAAAATAAAGGAAGGATGTTATTTTAAACACAATTTATATATACAGATAAACTTTTATATTTCTATAGAAATTTTATGTATTATTTTTTATTTTATTGTTTTATTTTTATTTTCTTCTTATTTATACTTATTGTCAATCGGATGACGATCATTCCCTCAATCTGACACCGTGACACTTTGTGTTTTACAATCCAAGTTTCTTCCTAAATTAGAAAGAACTAATATGACTATTGCACATCGAATGAGAAATCCTTTCAGTCAGTGGTTGTGGATACTACGGTTCGATATAATGCATTTATTTAATACATCGAGATATGATGTTGCGGAACAGGTTCTAAATAATATAAAAATATAACAAACTATAAATATACTAAAAGTACAAAATAATAACATGCTAAAAAATCAAACATAATAATTATACATTGGTTGCATTGAAAATAGATATTTAATGTTAATAAGTGTTCAATAAAAAATTATCAGTATTTTTTAAACTTTTATTTAAAAATTTTTGTCCTTTTAGCTTTGTTAAAACTCATAGACATTTACTTATTTTATAATTATATAACCGACATTCCACCAACTATAATTAATACTATAAATATACACTATTACCTTCTAATTACTGATTTTTCTGATTTCTAGAAGCTGAGATTAGGTGTTGCTTGATTATTACTTAATTGTAAGACTGTCTGCTTTATTAATAAAGTTGCTTAAGATGGCTGTCTAATAAATAACAGTTCCTCTTAAATTTCTTCTTTTGCATCAAGATCCATTTTCGAGTCTTCTTGAGGTTCTAAATTTCCTTCTTTCTTTATTCATATATTTGATTGAAGAATTCAATTGCTAGTTATTCCACCTAAATAGTTCTTTCTTTGGGAAATAATAAGCTCTGAAATAAGATGGTACTGAAAGTGTTTCTTCCTAATGCTATTAATGTTGGAATTGAAATTCAACTTGCTGTACTTTGGCTTTTATTTTCTTTTTAACTTTGCAAAGTGACAGTTGTTGTTTCAACACCTGCTGAGTTTCTTGCAGATGGCTTCTATTGCTTGCAGTAATCCCTAATTAATATTTTTCTTAATATTCGCTTCCTGTAGCCTTTATCTATTTGCTAAGCCCTTATTTTCAAACCGCATCCCATTATCTGCTTTGTCATCAAATTTTTTCTGTTTTGCAATCATTTTTTGCTTTCTCACTTCTTTGAAATATTTGTGGTAAAATTTTGTAAACCTACAGTTGATGCTCAATATAGTACAGACATCATAGTAATGAATTTTTGTAATTTATAATTATTTTGTTTCCCTTTTTTTCTTATATTTAAAAATGAAAATTATTAACATATCATATAATATAGTATATAATATATATATATATATATATAAAATATATATATATATATAATATATATATAATTATATATATAATATATAATAATTATACTAATAATATATATATATATATATCATATATATATATATATATATATATATATATATATATAATATATATAATATATATATATTATATATATATAATTATATATATATATAATATATAATATAATATATATAGATACTGTAATATATAATATAACTATAATATATTATATATTATATAATCATAATATATATATAATAATATCCCATTTCGAATTTCCACCATTCCTCAGGAAATATAATAATAGATAATGAATTTTTTGAGCTCCAATGTAAGAAACCTAAATTTTCGAAAGATTTTTTGTTGCTTGTTGCCGAATTTTGAACACAAATAACCTTACATATCCCAATAAATATTAATTAAATACCATAAAAAGTATTATTTCGTAATCAGTTGACTCACGCTAGTATAATATATATATATATATAATATATATATATAATATAATAATATTATATATATATATATATATATATATATATATATATATATAAATAATATATATATATATATATATATATATAATATATATAGTATATAGTATATATAGGTGATAATTGGTTTAGAGAAGACACAACTCATATCTCAAAAACTACAATAGATAGAGGAAAAGAAGACATTGTTGGAAAACTGTTAACATTTTAGTTGCGGAAAATTAAAAAAATAAAAATAAACAATAAAAAAAAATATATCTCAATAAACTACAATAGCTTACAAGCGAAAAGAAATACATTTGAACCTGGTAAAATTTAACATAGGAAATGTAAAAAAATAAAAAAATATTGTAATAATTATAGTAATATGATTAAAGAGCCTATTTAAGAGACCTTTATTGTACTTCGTTAAAATAAATAGACTCCTATTAAATTTGCTTTTTTAATAAAGAATAACCCCAAAGGTAACCGCACCAATGGCAGGAGTGGGTCTCTCGCTTTCCGGGAACTACGGGGTATAGCCTAATTCCCCCCCTCACGGGGAGGGTCTCCGTAACCCCCGCTCTTTGGTTTGGGTGTCGCGCGGGGTTCCTCCGCCCCTCCCCGGGGGAATGGAAAACGTCCCCCCCCTGTGTTCGCCGCGCCGGCTCGATGCCTCGAGCCCCCTACATTGCGTGTAATACCTTTACAAATAATATATATAATATAATATTAAATATATAATATAATATATATATATATATATATATATATACTATAATTATATATTATATATATATATAATATATATAATATATAACATATAATACCGCTGCTAAAAAAAAAATGCCAATCATTTATTATTATTTTTATTTATTTTTTTAGCATTTCCTATGTAAAATTTACAAGGATCCCAAAAATTATTCCTTTCGCCTGTAAGCTATGTTATTTTGGAGATATGATTTTTTTTTAACAGTTTCCGAAATAAAATTTTGCCAGGATTCCACAATGTATCTTTCCCTGTAGCTATTGTAGTTTTTGAGATATGGATCGATGATAGTTGTAGTTTTAAACCAATTATATATAATATAATATAATAATATATATATATAAGATATATATATATATATAAATAATAATATATTAATGATAATATATATATATATATATATATATACATATAATATTATATATAATAATATATTATATAATATATATATATATAATAATAATATAATATAGATATAATATATATATTATATATATATAAATAATATATATTATATTATTATAATATATTATATATATATATTAAAATTGGGACCTGGTCCCAGGGTAGGTAGCAATGCTAATGAAAGGACCAGATCCCAAAAAAGAAATATTAATCCTACCTTCAACGCAGAAAAGAACGTTAAGTAAAACGCTATTCAAAAAAAGATAAAGAAAAAAAAACTAAACATCCTATAATATATATAAATATATATAAATATATATAAATATATTAATATATATACTATATATATATTATATAATAATATATATATATATATATAGTATAATATATAATATATATAAATATATATGCAAATTTCATTAAGAAAGATAAGTCAATATTGGAAAAAGATTATTATAATAATATAATATATATAGATATATATAAATATATATATATATATATATATAATAATATATAATAATAAATATATATATCTATAATAATACTAATATATATATATATATATAATAAATATATATATATATATATAATATATAATAATAATATAATATATATATATTATTAATATGGTGATCAAAATCTCCTGCGACAAAACCGGAGGGCTGATAGACCCAAACGGATAAGGAACATTATGTTAAAATAAGCTTTGTTGTATACCTCGTTTCTAAGTTACGAGTGTTGTAAGTTAAACCCGTGATATTGTTTTGCACGTCGTACTTTCGTACCAGGAGCTTTTGGGTATTCTAATTTTAGATGTAGTGTGTGCGTGCGTACATCTTGTTCTCCGATGGTTGATAGAGTACAACAATAAGGAATTTTGTTAAACAACGTATGTGTTTGATCGCGAAGTTGTAAAGCACAAATGGTAGCTGTATTATGAAAAACAAATTTATTGGGGAAAATTACCGGAGGTGTTCAAGTGTCTGCCTGTACCTGATTACATTCGTTAAATCGCCGTGCCATTGCCTGTCAGACTCTACCGAACATGCCCTCACTGTGTCCTGATTTGATCAAATGCAGTGAATATTCGCTGAATCAGTTCCTCTCTTGTGTTGACTGGGTTAATGTACACAACACTTCACATGCCCCCAAAGAAAATAATCTAGGGGCGTGAGGTCGGGCGATCTTGCAGGCCACGGAACAGGTCCCCCTCCCTATCCATTTGTCAGTGTAGACTCTGTTCAGATGCGCCCGTACTTGGTGGCTGAAGTACGCTGGAGCGCCATCATGCTGGAACCACATGTCTCTGCGGGTCGCAAAGGGTATTGGTCGTCCATGAAACTACGAAGAGTGTTCTCGGAGTAGTTGCAGGTACGCAGGTCCTCCAAACGGTGTGGAATGAGACAGGTCCCAACAGATAATCCCCAAGAATTCCACCTCAAATGTTTACGGTAAATTTCGCCTGGTGAACTCTGATGAATAATGCGTGCAGATTGTCCTCAGTCCAATATGGTTGCTTCGCTGGTGAAGTAGCATCGCGTGGTGAAGCACGCCCATCTGGTAAACAAAATGGGTGGGGGGGCAAAAAAAAAAAAGTGAAAGGCAGGATATCAATGCTCCGCTGCAGAACCACGGGCAAAGTGCACAAGGGGTGCGAAGTTGTTGGCCCAAAGTCTTGTACTTCCTGTAGGTGGTATGAATGAGGCTTTGCTCTTGCAGACCCGAACCAGCTAGACGACTGATCAATGGCGACTCTCTCAAGCATCTCTTCTTCAAACGCAAGAGTCCTCGTATTACTCGGTCTTCCACCAATGCACCAGGGACGAAGGGTCCCATTATCTCGAATGCGCTGATGAAGGCGAGCAAACATTGTATGGTTGGGGTGATTTCTGTGTGGAAACCGTTCCCGGTACATGAGGTGCGCTCTTCGTCCATTTTCGTTCGCTGCACCTTAATACATTATCATGTCGGTTAACTCGGGAAGAGTGTAGTGATCCATTCGTAATCGATGCCTAACACTGTACTGGATCAACGATGATGGGAGAAGGTAAGGATTTGCCAACGATTACGCAAGGTACTTAAGCGCACAACAACCATTACGCGGCGCAACAAACACATTAAAATTGAGTAACTTACAATCGTCGGTAACCTACCATAGGACGCGTCACACTATATAAACTAGTGTACCTTCTTCAATCGTCCATAACTTTGAAAAGAAGCGTCATACATCATAGGTTATTTAGACTAAGAAATGTTCCATATCGTTTGCTTTATCAGTCCTCCTAGTTTGTCGCAGATCTTTTGAATCACCCGTATATAATATATATTTATAGTTATATATATATATAAGTGGGGGATAATATATATATATATATATATAAATTTATATATAATATAATAATATATATGCAAAGAAAATACAGTTAGCAATCATATCAAATATGAAATATTGTTTTAATTATTTCTTTATATATAATATATATATCTAATATATATATAATAATACTATATATATCAATATATATATATATATATATATATATATATATATATATATATATATATATATGAATAGTGGGGCAGGAAGGGGATTTGGAAATACAAATGGATGAAATTATTAGGGCGTTAACTAAAGGAAAAAAAGGAAAGTCCACAGGTCTAGATGGTGTGAGTATGGAAATGTTACAGATGGAAGGCAGAGGGGTGGAGGAATGGCTATATAGGTTATATAATTTATGTTGGAGGAAGGGAGTAGTTCCACAGGATTGGGAGGATGGTTGCCCTGTATAAAGGGAAAGGGGATAGGATGGAGTGTGGGAATTATAGAGGTATTTGTCTTTTGAGTGTAGTAGGGAAAGTGTATGGGAGAATACTAATTGAGAGGTTGAGAGATTTAGAGGGGAGAATGTGGGAAGAACAAGGAGGATTTAGGGTGGGAAGGGGGTGTGTGGATTCAAGTACTTCACGATGAAGATGCTTTGGAGAAAGGTAGAGAAAGGCAAAGGGAAAGTTGTACGTTTTCTTGATCGAGCAAAAAGCATATGAAGAGTGAAGAGAGGGAATATGGGAAGTCTGGAGGAATTTTGAGTAGGGGGTAAATTAGTTCAAAGTATTAAGGGATTTTTATAGAATACAGATGTGTGTGATAGTATTAGGGGGAGTAGTGAGATGTTGGGTAAACGAGAGGTAAGATAGATGTTAATGGTCACCGTGGCTTTCAATTTATTTATGGATGAGGTCTGCGAGAATGATAGGAGGGGAGATGGGGTGGAATTGATGAATAGCGTGATAGATGGGAGAGTGGAACATGAACTATTTGCGGAATGATACTGCCTTATGCGAAGAAATCAGAAGGGCTGTAGATAAATTTGGTGACAGGAGTTTGAGAGGGTGTGTTGGACAAAGGGTCTAGGATAAACCCCAGGACAAGTAAAGTGTTAGTGTGAGGAGATGAAGACAGATGAGGGGATGGGGTTAGAGATTAGAGTAGGAGGGGTAGTATTAGAAGAAGTAAAGGTTTTCAGATATTTATGGATGGATTTGGGTAAGGAAGGAGGGATGAAGAAAGAGATAGATCACAGAGTAAGAGAAGGAATGAGAGCATTGAGTGGTCTGAGTGAATTATGGAAAGGGGGGATTTATCACATAAACTTAAGAATAGGTTGTAGAAAAAGCAAGATACCAGCGGACTTTACCCGCTGAAGGCGGCCTTGACATGCTAGCCACAAAAATACGCTGCCAGTGTTTCAGAGAAAAGGATGAAAACGGAATTAGTGGTTGAGAGAAAGCCGAAGATAGAAGGGTGGATATAAGAGGATGTTGATTGGAAAAATGGTTTGGTGAGAAGAGCGGAGAAGGGAAGGTAAAGACATAGGACATCTGAGAGAAGGAGGAGAAGAGGAACAAGGGTGGTAGGAGAGTTGTGGGAGCGGAGGGGATAGGAAGAAGCAGGAAGGGGGAGTACCGAGGAATAAGGTGGATGGATGATAAAGGAAATGCTGGAAGAGAGAGGGATGAAGGGTGGAGGATGGATGGCGTGTTGGCGAGAGATGAATTCCAATAACAGACGAAGTGGCGCTGGCGTGAAGTGAAAGGCATCTTCAATTGTGTAGGGAAGCTCTGCAACTACGTCTATGGCAAGTTCCGGGCAGAGTGTTTTCATACAACATCATCATCCTCATAATATAGTATATATGATATATATATTATAACTATATATATATATATATATATAATATATATATATATATATATATATATATATATGATATAGTATAATATTAATTATAATATATATATATTATTATATCATTATATTATTATTATTATTATATTATATATTATTATTATTATATTATTATTATAGTTATTACTTATAATTAATTATAATAAATTATATTATATTATATATTATTATTAGTATTACTTATTATAATATTATTATTATTATTAGTTGAAATTAAGATTATTATGTATTATTATTATTATTATTATTATATTATTATTAATTATTATATATATTATTATATTATTATTATTAGTTATAACCATATTTCGCCACCATGCAAACCAGTTAAGAATGCAGATAATATTTTTCTTCGCTTTGCAAACGCAATTTTGCCTTTAGAATTGGATGAGAGAATAGTTTGTATATTATGTGTTCCCAACCCCTGATAACTTTATTATCAAAGTTTTTATAATATTCGACTTACATAATTAATTTTCCTTAATAACCAAAATACCAAAATGTTTTTCTCCACATGATAAAAAAATAATATTTAAATTTGGAAAACTTAAATAGTTAAAGTTTGCTGCACATTTTATTAATCTGTTAAAATAATTTTATTTTTTAAAAAACATTTAAAATTCCCCCTTTTTATAACTTGCAAAAAAATGGTTTTTAGAATTTGATTAACTTTCCAACTGCTTTTTATTTTTAAACTTTGTCAGGAACTTAGAATAAAAAAGTCGTTTTTCTTAATTAAAAACTGAACCTACTAAAAATTATTGCACTTTCAAGTCTTTATTAAATAAATTCGACATATATATAATATATATATATATATAATAATATATATAATATTACTATATATATATATAATATATATATATATACATACTAGTAATATATAATATATATATATCTAATATTATATATTCATATCTTTATATAAATATAATAAGAAAAAATATATATATAATATATATATATATACAGGGTGATTCAAAATTATGGTAAAAATTTTTGGTAACTGAAAAGAAAAGCAAAAATAAAGGTAAAAGTTCCTATAAAGGTATGACGTAATGTGCTTAGTTTTCCGTCTGGCTGTCTGTATGTGTTTTTTTTACTAAATATTTTGTATCTAACGAAACCAAGTAGGTTACAAACCCTATTTGGGTTAGAGAGGGCTTGTGAGAAGGTCCCCTGAAGGGGCTTGCTTCTGCAACTGCTTTATTGCAATTAGGCTCATCTAAACAACATATTTTATTATAAAAATTTAACAACTTTTCATAAAAACAAAAAAGTTTTTCAAAAATAAAAATTTTCACCAAACCAAAAGGTTTTCTAGATAAACTAAATGTTTTTTTCATAAACCCGCCTTACCTAATTTAAACATTCTTTTTTTCATCTACATT
>JABUQX010031812.1:5000-10000 GCA_015478945.1 Trachelipus rathkii
ATATATTAGTATTAATATATATATACTATATTAAATATATCATATATATATATAATATAATATATTATATATATATATATATATAATATAATATACTATAAATATATATTATATATAATAAAATATATTATTATATATCAAAATATATATATATATATATATATTATATATATAATCATATAGGATATATATAACTATTATTGATATATTATAACTATATATATATAATATATATATATATATATATATAATATATATATATATATATATATATTAATATATAATATAATATATATATTATATTATATATATAATATTATATATCTATATATATATTATCATATATATAATATATATATATATATGATAATATTATAAAATTACCTGATTACTTTGATATTTCACTCATTCGTTACACTTATATCAGTTATACTCGGGAATTCGGCCTCTTCAAATTCCGCAATATACAAATTTAATTCACCAACTGAAGGGCAACCCGATAGAGACCGTTACATCACCTTTCGAATTGATTTCGAGCCAACTTTGGTATCCCCATCCCTCTAGTTGATGTATACAATGGCTCAAGACTATAAAAAATTGAAAGGAGAAAATTCTCTAATGACTTTTACTTAAAATTCTTATTAATTAAAATTTTTAGTTAAGAACGAAATAAATAAATTATAATAAGCTAATTTATTTACATTTGAAAGGAAAAATTAATCACGAGCAACTTAATATTATAGTATCTAAACATACTTATATATATATATATATATATAATATACTATATATTATATATATATAAATATATTATATATATATATATATAATATATATATATCATTATATATATGTATATTATATATATAATATTAGTATATATATAAATAGAAACATAGGCCTATTCATATTAATATATATTATACGTATATATATATATACTATATAGTATTTAATTTAGAATAGTCTATATATATATATATAAATATGATATATATATATATATAAATATATATATAGTATATATAATATAATTACTATATATATTATATATATTAGTGATGGGATATATATATACATATATACTATATATATAATATACATAATATATATACAATATATATATAATATAAGCTAATGATATATATATATAGTATATATATATATATATATATATATATACATATATATATATTATATATCATATATTATATATATAATATATATAATATATATATATATATATTTATATATATATATATATATATATATATAATATATATAATTAATAATTATATATATATATATCATATAATATATATATAATATTTCATTTACATACATAAGTAGATTCCAAAATTAAAATAACGGAGTAACTTTCAGTATCTACTCAGACGGAGGAGGAGGAGGAGGAGGAAGGAGGAGGAGGAGGAGGAGGAGGAGGAAGAAGAAGTAAGAAGGAAGAAGCAAGAAGAAGAAGAAGGTAAAGAAGAAGAAGAAGAAAGAAGAGAAAGAAAGAGAAGAAGAAGTGCAGGAGGAGGGGAGGAGGAGATGGAGTCAATTTTTCGTAATTTTTACACATGGAAAGGAACAAAAAAACGAGAAAGTGAGTTTTGATGAAGGACAGGGAAAAACAAGCAAGACAAGAATGCATTTGTTTGTCATAGAAACTGCTAATAAATGATGGAAATTTTAAATTAATATTTATATAACGATATTATTGCATGTTAATTTTTCTTTCAAATGTTTGTTATTTTTTTCAGTTTCTTTCATTTAAATTTGACTGTGTCTGCACACAATTTTCAGGCACAAAAACTCGCGAATAGTTTAAAGAGACATCACACAACACACACATACAGTGTTATGCTATATATATTAACTTATATATATATATATTACCTCATACTATATATATATTTTATATATATATATATACTAATATTATATATATATTATATAATATATATAATATATTAGTATAAACAGCTGGTGGTAATAAAACATAGTTTTGCTGTGTTCAGAGACACTTGATGAAAAAGATAATAATAGTAATCTTTTCAAAACCATACACACACACACACACATATATATATATATATATATATATATATATATATATAAATATATTTATATAACTATATATTATATTATATATATTATATTATATATATATATTTATATATATATATATATATATATATAATTATATATTATATATATAAACTATGTTATTATAATTTTCAATAATCAAATATATAAACAAAATAAACCCACTAAGAAAAGTAGACTTTACATCGTTATTAAATTGGATTTTCGTATTAAATCCTTTCCCTTTGAACTACAACTCTAGGATGGTTTTTAATCAATTAATTCCTAGTAAAAACCTCTGAACCTTGAAACTCTAGAATGGTTTTTTAATCAATTAATTCCTAATAAAAACCTCTGAACCTTTGAACTCTAGAATGGGTTTTTTAAGCAATATGTTCCTAGTAAAAACCTTTGAACTTTTACAAACATTAGGACAAGAATAAATTCTTGAAAGTTTAACATTGATTCCTTTTGAAAAAACGAAAGCGTTCTAAAAGAAATTTAATTTCATGATTTGGTGTCAAGTAATTCTATTTTTAATTTAAAAGCACATTGTGCGTTTTAACTGTTATAATTGATATCAATTTGAAACTGGCCCTGAAAATGTAAAAATAATTGAGTGTCCATTGATTATGTTTTGATACAGTATATATATATATATATATATATATGTATCATATATATTATATATAATATATATATATATTATTTATATATATATATATATATACTATATATATATATATATATATAATATATATAATGGTTTGACAAAGGGCTCTCTAAGCAATGCGAAACACTCCCTTCATTGAAAATCTATTAGTGTTAGGTTGAGTTAAAACATCTCGTTGCAATTCAGAGCTCATTGGTTCATCCCTTCCACGCCTTCAGAATTTTTTGACCTTTCACCCAAGTTCTTGTAAACATGCCCGGTAGATGGTATACCCTTCCTAATACTACAGGAATCACATTTTACACACCTACAGGCTTGAAAATTGGAAGTATTAACGTTTATGATTATGATTAGGGGCATCTTCTAGAAAGTAGCTGCTAAAGACTTTCACCTATAATTCTTTAAATCTAGTTATTGTTATCTCCCACAAGATTCTATTAGATCCAATGCAATCTTTGTATTTATCTTTAATGACCTTAACCTAACCCTTCATTACCTATCCAATCTTCTGCTGATGACTCAACCTATCATTATTTATTTTAGAGAAGCTTTCCATAAAATGACATTTGATTGTTAGAAATGTAGACTTAGGGCACCTGACTTCTGATACCTTTGGCATTTCTAATTAGGGTAGATACAACCTGTTTAATGTAAACAGGGTAGATTAGGCGTTAGATACAACTCTGGTTACTTTCAATGCCTTATAAACTTAATCCTCTCATATGAACTCGACATAATCTTTCACATAACTATAATATTTTTGAAAACACAACTCGGACATTTCTCTATCCTTAATACTCTAATATTTCCTTTTTATTATATAAATTTCTTAGAAATAAAAATAGAAATTAGAAAACTATTTCTATGCACAACAGCTCCAGGTATCGTTCGCCCCTATATGGAGTAAGCATCTCTTAGTCAATTCCACACAGTTGTTTTGAAACGGCGTGAAATTCCGAACTCTCTTTTTTGCCTTTCGAACTATTGTATCATCTTCCTTAAACTCTACTTGAATACTTCCTCTTTTGAGGAAAACTCGTGTCACCTTTCTATATATACAGTCCAACTCTTTATCTGTCCTTCTCTAACCCTCCAGGTATAACCCTCTGTGTTAATATATATATATATATATATACATATATATATATGATATATATATATATATATTATATATATATATATTTACACATATATATATATATATATATATAATATATATATATAAATTATATATATATATATATATATATATTATATATAATATATATATATATATATATATATTATATATATATATATATATAATATATATATATATAATACTATATATACATATATATATATATATATATTATATATAATATATATATGGTGTATGTATATATATATATATATATATATATATATATATATATATATATATATTACTATTTGCAATCCTTCTAATTTTCTCCTTCATGGTTTAACACCTTTTGGTTTAAAACCTTTGTCAGTGTATGACTTAATTCTTCGTGAAATTTACTTACATCACTAAGCTCACGTTCTTATTATTTTTCAACTAATTTTCATTTCCTCAAAATCCTTCCTTAATTAACTTAACCTACTGAAAGCAGTTTCCTAGACAATTACAACACATAAAACATTCAATTTGAATAATCCTTTGTTAAAGTTATTATTGGTGATTCATTCCCGTTAACTTGAAAAGCTCCCTTTTTCTTTATGTCTAAACTCTAAACAGACTTCTAAGAGGTTAGGGTTTCTAAGATTCCATCAGAACATTCTCGATCAACAGAAGTTGTTTTCTCTTTAAATTGGTGTAGTTCGTTTCTGTATGGAGTGAGCATATCGTTTGTCAATTTAGGGTTTGTGTGTGGCTGCAGCGTTTTTTCGGGGACTGCCTCTTATATATAATTACTGATCACCGAAGGGTAGACACTGGAGAGATAATCTCCCTTGCAAACCGTTCTTCGATTACATATATACACAAAGCAATACTGTATATATTTGATTAAAAGTGAAAAAAATTGCCTGATTTCACTTCAAAGTATGAGAGAGATTTGAAAAAAAGTTTGACTGAAGTCAAAATTTTATTCATATAAGCGAATACAAGTGAAGGCAAGTGGGAGAAGACATTTCATTTTGCGAGAGTACGTGCACAATTACACGAAGATTCCTTTCAAGGCGGAAACTTATTGTTGCCAAATTTAAAATTCTCATTCCAAAACATTAAATTTAAAAT
>JABUQX010031812.1:22500-35000 GCA_015478945.1 Trachelipus rathkii
AGAAAGCATCAGGGATAAAGCATATTTGGATACCTAGTATATAGGTAGTTTACATAATTTCCTGCGTCCAATCATTTTTATAATTGTAGATTTATAGAGAAATGAAAAGATGCTCCCTGTAAAAAGACAGGACATTTCCAGGAGAGCTATTTTTTCTATTATGATTTTGTCAGGTTCCATGTTAAATTTTTTTTGAATTAAATTGTGTCTAGTACATAATAACATCATTTATTGTTGAACTATTGTGACGAGGATAGTTCGATGATTTTAATTTTTTTTTTAATCCTTTAAATAATCAAGGATAAGTTGTAACTAATAATGTCGGTGCCAAAGTTATTTTAATAGAAACTTTTTTGGGAAGTTGGGTAAAGAAGAGATACACTTGTACATATTATATAATTGATAAGTTTTTCCAGGAGTTTTGGTAAGGCAGGAAGGAAAGAGAGAACGGGTAGTATGGTAGAAATATTATTAGTTTTGGTTGTTTCATGAAGTATGAAAAATACTAAATACTCTGTTCATTTTAATAAAGTTGCTGAATTGTTTTAAGTATCTAAAATTATCGTCTATTTTTGCCAATTTTTATTACTGCTCCGTAATTATGATTTGAGTGTGGTGCGGTGTAAAATGATGGTTAGTTAATATTATAAATCTAGACCCTAACATTAAACTTTAACACTTAACCTAATCTTAACCTACACTTAACATAACCTAAGCTATCGTAACGTAAGCGTAACGTAACGTACGTACGTAGCCTAACCTAACCTAACTAACCTAACCTAACCTAACCTAACCTAACCTAACCTAAACCTAACCTAACCTAACCTAACACTAACCTAACTATAACCTAACCTAACCTAACCTAACGCCTGCGGCGGACTGTAACGGTTAATTTTTTTTGATGTCCTGTCAACCCGTTCTCCCTGTCGAACCATTTTCCCCGTCGACCATTAGGGCCAATTCCCGTACAATATGAGTTTAATCCTAAGATGTCGACTTATCTTTTATTTGTGTCTTATGTCTAAATTTAAAGTAAATAACGATTGTTTTTGTATTGTGAGTGTTTTCCCCTCGAGTTGTTTTAAAGATTGTTTATTTCTGTTGTTTGGGTGACCAACATGAGGTGTGTGAGTAATGCTTGGTGTTAGAATCAGTATTGTTTTTTTGGGAAAGAATTTTCTTAATTCGGAAAGACCACGGAGGGCCGGCCAGAATGATGTAGGTAACCATTTCTACAACACCTGACCAATTATACCAAATCGTCAATGAGCTGATTGCAGAATATGCGGTCTAAGGGAACATACTAAGGCGGACAGGAAGGAGGTAGATCGCGGTGGCGCTTGTCAATCATGAGCTGCGCATTAGATACGAGGAGCAACGATATGAGGTTCGATAACTGGGGGGGTGGTATGACAGCACGCTAAGCATTTGCGTAGTCGCGAACGGTGGTAAATGCACTCCTAACACGATCTACAGTCTCGAACATCGAGTAGAGCGGAAAGGTCAATGCAGCCGAGTAGAGTGAACATGTGGGGTTGGTGCTAGATTTTTTCTATTGGTGCGTCGCCGAGGTAGACTAGATGAAGCGGCGACTGCTCGCCAATGATAGAAGTGCAGGGTGATTGTGCTGACAGGCAATATTGGGTAGACATAGACCGTGATTCGGTATGATTTGCACGACGATGATATATCTGGTCGCACTAGGCAACGGTATAATGAGCAGGCGTATGATTAGGGCCGAAGAGTCTCCATAAGTCCGAACGACTAAAGGTACAGGAATTTCGCCTGCACGTGAACCCGGGTACACAGAAGTCGTCTGGAATCAAAAACATGGGTGCGTGAGATAGAGGGCCACCTGAAAGAAAAACATCAGATGGACTGGCTGTTGTCAGCACAGGAAAAAAGAATGTCATCACAGATTTCGCATGATAGCATACGCGAGTTAGGCAGGACACTAGGCTCTTCACACCGTGCGACGAGGAAGCGCAACTCGACACCGGCGTGGACATACACCGATTTGATGGCTAACACGCGCTAGTGCATAACGCTGCCTGAGAGTGACTGATAGCTGTTAACAACCAGCCGCGACATGACGCACAGAAAAGATTAAAAGCAGCTAGTGGTCGGGATTTATTAGTAGCACTTCGTTCAGAATGAGACAAAGAATCCATAAAGGACTACCAGCAGAATGAGAGCGTGATAACGGCACACAACGAGCTTTACACTACAGGATGGACGGCCGTATATGGAGGCACGGGGCGTGCTTTTGAGATCTTTAATGACCACCAGATTCATCGCGCGAAGCGATGTGGTTGTGGTTGAGGGCCGCTGTCCCGTACTGGGGTAATACGACTCAGCGTGGAAGCAATGATTAACTACAAGAATAAGCATTGGCGCAATCTCGTATTTTTTATATGCATTACAAGGTCGGTGCTACGGCGGCTACACTTCGACTTCCGGTTAATCTATTCACATGCGGTATAGGTGCGCAAAAGGGGGCGTTAGAGCTGGAAAAGAAAGGGGGGTAGGGAGAAAAACGCTCTATGAAGTACATGAGCATGTGCTTCACGCACAACACAACTCATATATATATTATATATAATTATAGTAGTAATGATCATGGACCCCAGGGGATGGGTATAACTGGGGTACCAAGTACCCCAGCGTCTTTTCTGGGTGATATTGGGGCACCTATCCGGAGTATCTACTTTTCATGGTTGCCGTTTTGTTTTGGGGGTTGACCCCCCTTGGGTTCCCATACTTCTATATATTCTCCATGTACGTGAGTGAGTGTGTGTGTGCGTGGAGCACATGCTCATGTACTTTCATGAGCGTTTTTTCCCCACCCCCCTTCGATTCAGCTCCTACCCTTTGTTCTCGTCACCATATACGTTGCTGAGTGTTCACATATGTTCGTGAGTGTGTTTATGAATAGCTAGCGCGGCGCGTTTACGCGGCGTAGCCACGTAAATGGGTGGCGTAGCCACGTACATAAAAGTATCTGAGCTACTTTCACAAAAGTAGCTGAGCTACTTTCATGAAAGTAGCTCGGGTCACTTGCAGCCCAAAGCGAACGCGTACTCGTCCGCGTCCGCGAGCGCCCGCCCGCCGGCGCAATATTACGCACCGCGAAGCAAAAGATATTTCGCGGGTTATGTTTTGTGTTGGTACATTTGAATAAAAATGTGTTTTTAGTGACCGTGAGGACGTAAAGGCGTTGGCCCAGGAAGGGTCCCCCTCTTACCCCCTCCTGGCGACACGTCTTTACGTCTTTACCTCTTTAGGGTATGTAAAAACGTGTTTTTACTACCCATAAGGACGTAAAGACGTTGCGCAAGCTGCCCAAAATACCCCATCCAACACTCTGTGCGATAAGCCTTACGTCCTTTACGTCTTTACGTCTTTACTGTCACAACACATTTTTGTTATTAAACATAGTATTATATATATATATATTATATTATAATATATACGAGAGTATGTATAGACGGTGATGAGTATAATAATATATATATATATATATATATATATATATAATTATATATATATTATATATATATAATATAATTTAATATATATAATTCGTTTTTAAGGATGTAACATATGTATTTTTAAGAAGTCTCTTATTAACTGATATTTCTTTGAAAATTCTGATCTAGCAAGTGATCAAAAAGTAGTATTTATTCTCCAATTATTGTAGCTCGTTGTTCACAGGAAAGTGAAGTTTTAGCTATTGTAACTGTATATTAAGAAGTGTATATAACGTTCAAGTATTATGTGTTCAAGTAACATATGTATTTTTAAGAAGTCTCTTATTAATGATATTTCTTTGTAAATTCTGATCTAGCAAGTGATCAAAAAGTAGTATTTATTCTCCAATTAGTATATCTCGTTGTTCACAGAAAAGTGAAGTTTTACCTATTATAACTGTATATTAAGAAGTGTATTATAACGAATAATCTACAGAATCCTCAGGCTCACACGGCATTATTACATTACAAGACACCTCTGTAACGACCAAGAAATTGGTTAAATTGTGACAGATACTATTCTTCATCGACTTGGAATCGCTGGTTAATTTATGACAGTTACTACTAAGGAATTTATTTTTTCCCCATTGAGGGCTTCGAGACTCATATATCATTGGCTCCGCTACTTCATGCATCAAATATTTCTTCAGAAAATAGATGTCTGCCTCTAGACAAATAGAACTGCCTGGTCTCTCAAAAGGAAAAAAAAGAGAAAGGAAAAAAAAGAAAAATTTGTGTGCGCGCCTTAGATAAAAGGGTAATACTGTATCGAGTATAAGCTGTAAGTCTCAAAAATATAGTATTTTTGTATCTATGGGGAATATTTTATATTGTATTTTTATTCATCATTTGGGTTTAAACCACGCTAGTAGGAAGTAATATACAAACAAATTTTGCTTGTTCTTTATTGGATCCGGCATCATTGAATTCGATGACGTCACTAATCTGTAATAAGTAACCTCGCGCATTGTTAAAAAAACAGAATCTCGTATGTCATTAGTTTGTTCATTATTTTGTTATTTTAAAATATAGAGAGAAAATAATATGGCAATATAATATATTTATATATTTAAGTATATGTTGTTTAGTAAATTTATTTCTTGTGCGGAAAATTGAAAAAGAATATCAGCTGAGTATTTTGTCATATTTCAGTAATTGATTTTTCCGATTAACGGGGTTTTATTTAAGGGAGATATATTAACGGGGTATAATTTGAATAGAGTAGGTTTTAAACCTTTTAATATTATTATTTTAACCTTTTTATTACTATTATTTTTATTGTGGGTATATTAACGGGGTAAATTGATAGAGTAGGTTTTAACCTTTTATATTATTATTTTAACCTTTTTTATTACTATTATTTTTATTGTGGGTATATATTGTGGGTATATTTGGTGAGCGGGGTGGTGCCCTAGGTATTGGGAAGTGCCTAGGGTGGGGTGTCCCATAAAGCGTGCAGCTTGAGTGTGTAAATATATAGAGAAGGGAAAAGATGGGGAGGAGAGAGGTAATTAAGGTGGGATGTATGAACGTGAGAGGGGTAAACGAGGATTTGAAGAGGGAGGAAAGTGGGGTTTGATGTTTGAAAAAGAAGGTTCGGATGTGCTAGGGTTAACAGAAACTAAGCTTAAGGGAAAAAGGGAGTGGATCTTTGGAAAATTACAAGGGTATGGTATCAAGGGTGAATGATGAGAGTTGAAGGGCGAGGGAAGGGGTGGGAATAGTTATGAGGAAAGAGGTGTGGGATAAGGTAAGGTTGTGCAGGCAGGTGAGTGCGAGGATAATGTGGGTAAAAGTGAAATTTGGGGGTGAAATGTGGGTTTTTATATGCGCATATGCACCAGTGAATGGAGCGAGAGAGGAGGAGAGAGAAAGATTCTGGAGTGAGTTGAATGAGTGTTGGGAAAGTTTCGGGGTAAATGATAAAATTTGCCTATTGGGAGATTTGAATGCAGGAGGGGGGGGGGAGGGGAGAATAATAGGACCATTTGGGGTAGGGGAGAGGAATGTTAATGGAGAAAGTCTGTTAGAGTTGTGTGTTGAAAGAAGAATGATAGTGGGGAATACTTGGTTTAAAAAAAGTGAGAATCATAAGTATACATGGAGGAGTGAGATAACGGGGGGGAGAGCAATACTGGATTATGTGTGTGTGAATGGGAAGGATAGAGGCAGATTACTAGATGTAAATGTATTCAGAGGGGCGGGGAGGGGGATATCGGATCACTATTTGGTGGTTGTTAGCATAAGGGGGGGGGGGGGAGGAGACGTAACGGTTAGGGAAAGGGGAGAACAGAGGAGAGTAGAAGCGATAAGGGTGGAAAAATTGGAGGAGACAGTGTGTAAGAGGGAGTTTAGGAGAGGTATGGAGGATAGGTGGAGAGACGTGAGAGGGACGGGAATTGGGGAGGTGGAGGGGGAGTGGATGAGATTTAAAGAGGCAGTATGTGAAGAGGCTAGAAGGGTATGTGGAGTAAGGGTAGGGAGTGAATGGTGGAGTGAGGAGGTGAAGGAGGTGGTGAAAAGGAAAAAGGAGGCTTATGTGAAATGGTTGGGAAGTAGGAGAGAGGAAAGCTGGGAGGAATATAGAAGGGTGAGAGTGGAGGCAAAGAGGGCGGTGGAGAGGGCGAAGAGAAGAGCAAAAGATGAATGGTGTAGAAAAGTGACGGAAAATTATGAATCGGGAAGCAAGATGTTCTGGAAAGAAGTAAATAAAAAAAGAAGAAAGAGGGGTTGGGGGAGAGGATTAAGGGAGGAGATGGGGAGTGGATAGGGAGGGAGAGATAGTGAGGAAGAGGTGGGGAGTATTTCTCTCTTAGTGGATTATTGACGGAAGGGGGAGGGGTGGGAGGAATATCTGCAAGAGGTGAGAGATGGGAGAATTGGGGAGGGAGAGAATGAAATAATAAAATGGAGGAAATACAATTAGGGCCTTGAATAAAAGGAAAAAAAGGGAAGTCTGCAGGTGGTCTGGATGGTGTGAGAATGGAAATGTTGCAGAAGGGAGGTATAGGGGTGGAGGGAATGGCTGTATATAGGTTGTATAATATAGTGTTGGAGATATGAGGTACTGGAAGATGGTTGCTGGTTCCTGTATAAGGGAAAGGGGATAGGATGGAATGTGGAAATTATAGAGGTATATGTCTTTTAAGTGTGGTAGGGAAAGTGTATGGGAGAATACTGATTGAGAGAGTGAGAGGTTTAACGGAGGGGAGAATGGGGAGGGAAGAGGGTGTGTGGACCAAGTGTTTACACTAAAGATGCTTGTGGAGAAAGGTATAGAGAGGAAAGGGAAAGTGTATGGGTGTTTTTTAGATTTAGAGTGCGCTATTAGTGAAGAGGGCAGAAATTGTGGAGGGTGTTGGAGGAAAATGGAGTGGGGCAAATTAGGTAAAGGTGTTGTAGCATTCCTTTATGAAGAAGGGAATGTGTGAGAGTGTGTTAGAGGGGAGAGTGCTTGGGTGGTGAGAGGATTGAGGCAGGTAATGCCGTGGTTATTCAATTTGTGTTTATGAGAGTGTTTGCAGAGGAAATGTGGAGAGGGGTGAATTGATGAAATGGAATGATAGGTGCTGGAAGTGAACATGATACTGTTTTGCAGACGGATGCCGTCCCTAGTGCGGAAGAAGAACGCGGAAGGGCTTGAGCAGGCATTGGTAGAGGGAGTTTGAGAGAATGTAGTGCACAAAAGGGGCTTAAAATAAATCCAGGTAAGAGAAGTGTTAGTGTTTGAGGAGGAAGAAAGAGAGGACGGGGAGGGGTTTAGAGGTTAGAATAGGGGGTGTAGTATTGGAAGAAGTAAAGATTTTTAGACATTTAGGATGGATTTGGGAAGGGAGGGAGAAGGAGGAGAGAGAACATAGAGTAGGAGAAGGAATGAGAGCTCTGAGTGGTCTGAGAGAATTATGGAAAGGGGGGATTTATCTCAGAAAGTTAAGATAAGTATGTTTGAAAAAATTTGTGTACCAGCGGTGTTGTATGGGTGTGAAAAACGTGGGGGTTGAATGCCAGGTCCAGGAAGAAGTTGGAAGTTTTTGAGATGAAGGGGTAGAGAGCGGTTTGTGGGGTTAGCAGAAGGGAGAGGATTAGGAATAGGGTGGTGAGGGAGAGATGTGATTGGAGAAAGGGGTTGGTGGGAAGAGCGGAGAAGGAAATGTTAAGATGGTATGGGCATCTAGTGAGAATGGAGGAACAGAGAGTGGTTAGGAGAGTTTGGGAGGCGGAGGGGATAGGGAGGAGAGGAAGGGGGAGACCAAGAAGGAGGTGGATGGATGGAATAAAGGAGATGCTGGAGGAGGGAGGGATGAGGGAGGAAGAGGGCAGGGTGTTGGCGAGGGATAGAGTGGGGTGGAGGAGGTGGGTGGGGGCGAGATGAAGGGAGGTGTGAATGAGGGAGGCTGTACGTACCACTACCCCGCTAAGCGGTTCAACCCGCAAAAAGAGAAGAAGAATAAATAAAAAAAAAAAAAAAAAAAAAATAAATATATATATATATATATATATATATATATATATATATATATATATATATATATATATATATATATATATATATTTTTATTATTATTATTAGTTACATACATATACATGCATATGTATGCTATATATATATATATAGTAAAGATATTATATATATATATATATATATATATATATTATATTATTATACATATATATATATATATATATATATATATATATATATATATATATTTTTATACATTATTTAGTATATATATACATAATGGCATATAAGTTATATACATATGTGTGTATATATATATATATATATATATATATATATATATATATATATATATATATATATATATATATATATATATATGTATGTATATAGATATACATATATATACAGCAAATTTACTTCATCAATTTCGTACGTTAATTATGCGAATTTTAATATATATCGTAATTTAATTTAAATTGATCATAATTATTTCATTCTAAGTTATATATACGAGTTTAAATATATATATATATATATATATAGTGTAGGAGTATATAGTAGTATATGCATATATATATATATATATATATATATATATATATATTTATTTTTATATAAATATATATTGAAATTTAAATATATATATTTATCCATATATATTTATATATATATATAAAGTAAGAAAGAAAGATAGTTAAAGATAGCAGAGAGAGTATATAGTTATATAATATATATATATATATATATATATATATATATATATATATATATACATATATATATGTTGCTATATATATATATATATATATATATATTTAAATGTTCAAGAAATATTTATTGAATTTTAAATTTCCATTGCAGCCGCATATTTTCAATATCGCCTCGTTATCTTGATGAGCAAGGCTTAACTTTCAATAAAAGTCAAGGAGGGTTAAGTTGAAAGTCGTCCTTGCCCAATGGTACTTCTTAGTTCATACCCATGTTTTAATATCTTGCCCCAATGTACTTCTTACCCATGTTTTAATAGGGTATGAACAAGTCAAACTTCTTCCATCTAACTATGTTGTTTTAGGGATTTTGGCAATGTCTAAAAAGTCTATACGACTGACTGCAAATTCAGAGTGGGGTCGGTAGAGGGGTTTGAACCCCAGAAATATATTCCATCAAAATTTAATGGTGTATCGAATTTGTTAATTTTAATTTAAGAATAATATAAATAATGAAAGCAAATATATATATATATATATATATATATATATATATATATATATATATATATTTTATATATATATATATATATATATATATATATATATATATATATATATATATATATATATTTATATATATATATATCTATGTATATATCTTTATCTAGTCATTATAGATATATACATATATATATAAAATAAGGTTATATATATATATAAATATATATATATATATATATAGTAGTATAGAGAGTATATATATATATATATAAATATATATATATATATATATATATATATATATATATATATATATAGTGAAAAATATAAGGTTAACCCTTTCGTGCCCAAAACAAGTTAAAATTGAAATAACTATTTAATATCGTGTAAACATTTTATTTATGACATATAAAGTCCAAATATATGCTTTTTGAAAAAAAAATTTCTTAGCATAGAAAATATTTAATAGGGAAAATTAAATAAAACCTATGGAAAAAAATACCAAAAACTGCTCATCAGACGAAAAAATGACACACATCCGTCTTTCATCAAGGCCAGAAGCCTATTGACAGCTTTGTTTTTACATTTAAGAGTATATTCGCGCTTGTCTGATTTTTCTCGAGTCATTTCATGCAAAAATGGTCCTTATGCTCCAGGGAATAAGGTCGAAAATTCTAAATCAAGTTATGTAGATTTAAATCCACGTGGGGAGCGAAAGGGTTAAAAACTATTTCTGAATTATAAATACAAATTAAATATCCCATGAATTTCATGATAAGTGATGAATTAATTTGCTTTCTTGAAGGTTATAAAGGTTAATTTTGCAAAGTCAATCTCAGTTTTAGTTCTATTCCAAACTAGGGTTGGCAGACTCACCAGTTGCGGTGCGGTGCGGTGCGGTGTGGTGCGGTGCGGTGCGGTGCGGTGCGGTGCTGTGCGGTGCGGTCATTTTGAGCGGTGCAGTGATGCGGCACACCATTCCAGTAACCCGGTGCGGTGCGGTGCGGTGCGGTGCGGTGCGGTGCGGTGCGGTGCGGTGCGGTGCGGTGCCAAAATTCCGGTGCCCGGCCAATCCTATTCCAAATTGAACTGAATAGGTCTCCTGTGTGTGTTAGATATGGTTATAGAAATGTAGAAACTTATTTGTTCGATTATGGAGCGTTCTTCGATTTTGTGACGATTGAAAGCACAAATGGAGAAAGAAGATCTTTAAGAAAAAATAATAGAATGGTTCAAAGTACTTTCAAATAATAATGACTTTCTTTAAGAGAAAATAATAGAATGATTGAAAGTACAAATAATAATGACTTTCTTTAAGAGAAAATAATAGAATGGTTGAAAGTACTTTCAAATAATAATGACTTTCTTTAAGAGAAAATAATAGAATGGTTGAAAGTACTTTCAAATAATAATGACTTTCTTTAAGAGAAAATAATAGAATGGTTGAAAGTACTTTCAAATAATAATGACTTTCTGATTGGAGAAGGATACGATCGATGGTGCACCAACAATTAATGATGGCAAGTTTTTGAGGTATTCAATCCGTGATAAGGAGGAAATTTCCAGCAGTATTGTATGTGGATTGCTGCTCTTTTGTTATTGTTCCGCTACCTTGCCTCAATCGGTATAGCAAGGGCGCAGGTTTGATCACTTGTCCGGATCCTAGGTAGAAATTACCTAGAGAAGTTCCCCTCCTAGAATTAGACTATGCCCGTGAGGTGTGAGCTTTAATAAAAATAAATAAAAAATAAAATGTGCATTGCTGCTGTTCACATTTCTTAAATCTAGCCTTTGGACATTTTTTTTTATACGGAATACCACCACTGTGTTGGCATAGTGAAAACAACTGGACACTATTTTAGGTAATCAAAGCGGACAACCATTTTAATAAAAAAAAAAATGCAAAAAAGATTTTTTCAGCGATAAAGTGGACAAAACTAAGACGAATATGCGAAACCAGTTGGTTGGAAATCACGATGATTTGTTACTATTATGAAAAGTTTTCAAAGTAATTGCTGAAGCTTTAGAGGAGCTTGAGATGTTATCAAGATATTGAAACTTTCAAAAGAATTATATTTTTTTGAAATCTGTAATCAGCAGCGTATTTGTTATAAGTTTAGCTGTGACGTCACTTTTGTTATTCCCTCTTCCATTACGTCACTATCATGAGGGATGGAAACTGCTCTTGATCCTATTGAAAATAAGATGCTTCCTTTGAAAGATTTTCAAGCAGGCATCGATGAAAAATTTTCAGGCATTTTTAAAAAAAAAAAAAAAAAAAAAAAAATATCTGCATTATGTTAATGAAGAAACGAGAATGCCGCTTGTTAGAGTCAATATGTAAAATCTGGAGACATAGAGCAACGGCGATTGAAATTCGTTTATTTGATAATTTTTCAAACCAATTAGACATCAAAATTGTTAGCCACAGATCCACTCTTATTTATCTTAGTAAAGTCATTTCCTCGACAGATTCTAAACGTGTTACGTTGTGTAAATGAGTTTGATCTTTGCTGTCAAAGTGTGGCCTAAAAAGTAGAAACTCGTAATGCGAAGTATATTTTGTTGAAAAAAAGAAACGGGGAAAAGAACTTAAAAATTTGTCATGAAATACTCTGGGATCCTTAAAAGTTTTTGAATTGTTAAGGATCTTAGCATCTATTCAGTCACAGCGTGCTCCCGGAAAGTTATCTCTCTCTTCTGAAAAGACTTGAAACCTACCACTATCGTAATTCTATAGTGTGATTTGTTGTTTCTGAATGATATTTTTGTTAACAATGGTAATAAGACTGTGTTTGGAGGGATCGGTGTCATGCCTGAGAGTGGTGAAGTTAGTGAATTCAGGTAAGTGAATGTTATAGATGATCGATTTCTTAAAGAAGTTCTATGAGTATGTTGTACTAGTTAGGGTACCGTTCTTTATTCCGGCTTGATATCTAATTGTAATGCGTTGAAAGTTTCTGTAGGTAGGAGTTTATATTTGCGTATGTCGTTCTGAGTATCAGTATACCTGGTACAGGACCATGTTGTTAACACTATTGCATTTACTAGGGTATGGCAAAGCGCTCGCTGAAGGTGAGAGATATGATAAGGGTTATTATATTGTTAAGCTGATATATATATATATATATATACAAGGTTACATATATATAGAGAGTATATATATATATATGCGTTATAGATAATATATATATATATATATGAGAGAGAGTTAAGAAAGAAAGAGAGTTATATATATATATTATGCATTGTTATATACATATATATGTGGGAGGTATATATATATATATATAT
>JABUQX010031812.1:45000-55000 GCA_015478945.1 Trachelipus rathkii
AGTAACATTTTTGGTTTTTGGGTACTACCAATATACTTCTTAGTATATTAAGGCGGTACAGTAAACTGTCCCCTACTTTATTTATTACTTTATTTTCACTACATTATTTCATTGATAATAATAAAGAGAATTAGGTACAAATCCGCTTATTTCTTGATCAACCTCTCTCTCTCTCTCTCTCTCTCTCTCTCTCTCTCTCTCTCTCTCTCTCTCTCTCTCTCTCTCTCTCTCTCTCTCTCTCTCTCTCTCTCTCTCTCTGTCTGTCTCTGTGCCCTTTATCTTTGTCCTGTCAGTCTATCTGTCGGTCTCACCTGCCTTTTGTCCCTCTGTTTCCTTTGCATCCACCTTTCTGTTTCCTTGTTTGTCTGTCTGATTTGTCCTTCAGTTTCCTTTGTCTGTCTGCTCCTGTTCGCCTGCTCTGTCCAGTCTGTCTGTATGTTCTGTCTGCCTCTTCTGTATGCGTAATCTCTGTCTCTCTCTCTTGTCTTTGTCTTTTCTTTTCTCTTTTGTCTGTCTCTCTTTCTATTAATCGAAACGCCCTTTTGTTCTATTTTTTAATATTGTTTTATCGATTTTATGAAGTCTCTTTTATCTTCGAGACTCTCTCCTCGAACAATCTGCAAAGTTTCCTCATTTTGCTTAAAAAGAAAGATATTAATAAAATATTTTAGCAAATAATTTACCAGGAATGGAAACTTTGATAATTATGTCTCTAAGTTTTCGATTTGTATGGTATTATTGTTTGAGTGTTTATGTGGAAAAATTGTTAAAAATATTGTTTTTGTGTAAAATATTTAATTTAGTATTCTTTATAATGTAAATATGTTGTGAAATTTTTTTTAACCATGGATAATTTATTTAAGTCTACTACTACAGTTAAAAAAAAATTTGATGAACCTCTTTTAAAGCTTTTAAATTTTTGTTAAATTTTTTGTTAAAAATATTTTTTAAATAATCTTTGTTAAAAATATTTTTATCAAGAAAGGTTTAGTTCTAGTTTTTCAAATATTCAGAGTAAATATTTAACTATTGAATATATCAGCATCAACATAGAATCATGTATACTATTTCAAAATGATTCTATAAAATATTGACAAAAACTGGATCCAATTTAAACTTCACCTGTGGATATATTCTACTATGAGTAAAAAATTTAAGAGTTAGTAAATATGTCGATAATTCAATACCAATGTAATTAAATCAATAAATAATTTATCAAAATGAAAATCAATGATCAGAACTACTGAGAATTCTAGGATTTTTTTTTTTTTTTTTTTTGCAGTTGACACCACCGCTCAAGGGCAGAGGCCTATTCAAGGGGGGGTGGGGAAACACATTTTTACGTCTAAGTAGGACGAAGCTAAACCTAAGGAGAACATAACTCATATTCTCTCACCCGACCAGTTACGAACCTGGGTCTCTCGCCTTGCTGGGAGATTGCTCTTCTACTGAGCTACCGGGTGATATATATTAATACTATCCTGCGAATTGTGCATTAATAAAAAATGATTTCACATCAAGACTCATCAAACAGAATTCTGAAAGACTGCAGAAATATTTCCTCCGAACTTTGAAATTGAAATAATTATAGGATGGGTGAAAGAAACTCAAAGAAAGTATATAATTGCTTTGATATCCTTAATTTATTTATTCCACAATCCATCAATATCGATCTAGCAGTAAAATTAATAATTTATTAATTAATTATTGATTATTTATTTAAATATTTAAGTGATCCATAAGCAAGACCAAAAATATTTGAAGCAAACACGTTATTATTATTACATGTCGAGCCTCACTGACTTCACAGGATTTCAATCCCAGTGCATCTGATAAGTTAATTATTTATCAGATATTATTAAATTAATCGTCTTTATATTAATTAATATTTTATCTTTCTTAGGTATGTTAAAAGTACTAATATATTTTTAATATTAAATATTTTAAATATTTTCTCCTTTTAAATTTACGGGAATATACTAAGATCACGCCATATTAAACCCTACAGATTTTCGTCTCTCACTAAGCGCCCGCCTGATCCCGGAACTTCTCTGATATCTATTCACCCACCCGTTCGCCCTCATCTGGCCCGCTCCGTCTGCCCGGCCCGCCCAATTCAGAGCCCATCTATATACTCGTTCCCTGTCTATTCCTGCCCAATCACCTAATCTGGATCTGGATCTGGTCTGTTCATCTCCCCTTTATTTCTTTCATGAAATTTATCTTCACCCTATCATCTATCTCTAGTCTTCCTATCTATCTATCTATCTATCTATCTATCTATCTATCTATCTATCTATCTATCTATCTATCTATCTATCTATCTATCTATCTATCTATCTATCTTTGTTTTCCATATCTCTATCTCTATTTATCTCTACCTATCTCTTTATATTTTTATCTTCTTAACTCTTTCTATCTTAAATAGATAGAAAAGAAAAAGAGATATAATCTAAAGAAAATGCTAGAAAGGTAGACAATAGAAGTAATTAGAATAGAAATGCGTGGAAATCATAGAGAGAGAATGGGCTTCAAATAGTTTATTCAAAAGCCGAAACAAGAATAACTCAATTTCAGTTTGCTTTTGTGTTTCTGCTTTTTGTCCACATTATTTGCTTTATTAAATCTATTGATATTTCTCTCAATTTAATTAGAGTTTTAATTCAATTTTCATTTTAAAGTTTCTTAATTATATTTTGCGGTAATTTTTGAAAGGGAGAGAGGAAAAGAAAAGTTTTTAATTTTGTACTATTAAAGTGATTGTATTTAAATATATATATATATATATATATATATATATATATATATATATATATATATATATATATATATATATATATATATATATATATATATATATATATATATATATATATATATATATATATATATTTATACTCGTGTATCTATACTTCTTCCACTAGTGATTTCAGGGGCAACTGCTTTCACAGAATATGGGGAGGAAAAACAAGGAACTACGGGGTTATGACATGAGAGAGGAGTTCGGGTGGAAAAAAGGGGCAGGGCAAAGGAGAGGTCTCCCGCCCTACGTCGACTTCCCCGGAAGCCTTCAACCCCTGACTCCTATACATCGATTAAATTAATAATAATAACAATCATAATAATAATAATAATAATAAAAAAAATAAAATTTATAGCAACAACAACAACAACAACAACAACAACAACAACAACAACAACAACAACAACAACAATCTGACAATGAAGAATAAGGGAGAAATATGAAATATGTAATGTAAAGAAGAAAAACAGGTGAATATAATGAACAAGAATGAGAATGAAAAAAATAGGAATGAGAAAATGAACAAGATGAAGTAAAACATAATCGTCAACAACCACTACTCTTTCTACTACATCTACTAAGACCTGATAGCTAGTACCTTTAGAGCACTAAAAAAGACAACAACCATTAATATTCCTACTCTTTCTACTACATCTACTAAGACCTGATAACTAGTACCTTTAGAGAACTAAAAAAGACAACAACCATTAATATTCCTATTACATCTACTACAACTACTATTAACAAGTACCTTTAGAAATCTAAGGACAATAACAACACCAAGAACAAAGGTTAAAAATAAAATAAAAGGGTTGAATAACCTTTCTACTTTAAGGTTAATTTATCTTATCATTTGTAGCGTTATGTGATTAAATGCAAGCGACACTTCACTCCGACATAATAAGATTTGCTCCTCTCATTAAAATAATTAAATTAACTTCTGAAACAAGGATTCTTGTGATAATTATATAAATTATTTATTTGCATAGGTAATGTGAATATATAAAATGTACTTAATAATTTAATTAAAATATAGTAAGAATAGAAACCTTCTCTAATTTTATTCCTATATATTTTTAATTCTGCTTATTACTATCAAATATTAATTGCATTAAAATATTAATCTTTTTTTTTATTATTATTAAACATTAATTTAAAATAACAATATTTAATCAAAAAAAAACTATAAGTAGAAACCTAAACTTATACATTATATAAACTTATATATATTATATATTATATATTATATATTATATATTATATATTATATATTATATATTATATATTATATATTATATATTATATATTATATATTATATATTATATATTATATATTATTAAGGAACATTACCTTTAATACTGTGCATTACCAACTACTGTTATTTATAGAAGAATTAAATGACAAAATGGAAATTTAATTAAAATTAAAAACTAATAATAAATTTAATGGATAATAATTATTAAATAATTCTTATAGTTAGAAACCTAACTAAAAACTCATTAAAATTAAATTTTGAATTTTATTTTATCACTTTATAGCTTTTTAAAGTAAATTACCTTGGTTCATTGGTAGAGCTACTGAGTTGTGAGGTATCGAGCCAGGGTTCGATCTCTCGTCCGAATCCTAGGTAGCAATTACCTAGAGCACTATCCCTCATTGAACAGGGCAATTCAACTGAGGATCGAACGTTATATATATATATATATATATATATATATATATGGTGGCAGCATAGCATGTGGCGTGCTATGCGCGCGCGGCGCGGCAGCATATAGCAGCAAGAGCGAGCAGAGCAGGCGTTATGCGGCAAGAGGCAGCGGAAAAGGCAGGTGGCATAGGGCATATATATATAGCATAAGGCGTGAAACAGACCCTTTAAACGATTTTGGAAAACTAATAAGGACAATTCTTCGAACAAATTTAGATGTGCTACACTAAATGTGGCTACATACAGTGGAAAGGAGGAGGAGATCTTGGATATGATGGAGGAGAGGAGGATAGACGTAATGGGACTGGCGGAAATGAGGGTGAGGGGAGAGGAGAAGGGCAGAGATTTGGGGGGAGGATTTGTGTTGATGTATAAAGGTGTGGAGGAGGGAGTCAGGAAGCATGGAGTTGGTATGATAGTGGGACCGAAGATGTCACCATTTTTGCAGGGTGTGGAGTGTATACATGAGAGGCTTATGTCATGCACTTTCAAGATGAAAAGGAAAAAATTATACTTGTTTCAGGTGTATGCACCACAGCAGGGGCACACAATGGAGGAAAAAAGAGAGTTTATGGAAATGATGGAAGAGAGGGTGGAGGTGGGAAGAAGAGAAAATGAGATATTTGTGCTGATGGGAGACTTTAATGCAAGAGTGGGGAGGAGAAGTGAAGTGGAGAGGATATTGGGGCCGTATGGAGAGGAGGTCAGGAACGTGGAGGGAGAGGCCTTGATAGATTGCTGCATGAGAAAGGATATGAAAATCATGAATAGTTTTTTCCAGCAAAGAGATTCACACAGGTTTACAAGGTACAGATGGAATAGCACAACAGACAAATTTGACCAGAAATCGGTCATAGATTATGTCATTTCATCAGATAGGAGAATAGTGCAAAATGTAAAGGTATTGCCGGGAGTGTCTATGGACTCTGATCACAGATTGTTGGTGGCAGATTTAAGAATGAAGGCGGAGAGATTGCAGGCGGGGGAGAAAAGGAGCGTGATTAAAATGGAGGTACTGAAAGAGCAGGGAAAAAGGCAAGAATATGAAGAAAGATTGAATGTAAATATGGAACAGATGATGAATGCGGAGATAGTGGATGACATTTGGAATGTAGTGATGAAAGCAGCAGAAGAAACCCTAGGAAGAAGATGGATAGGAGGAACGCTAAAATGACATTCTTGTAAAAAAGATGACGTAGTTTGTAACGTCAGTTATGAAGGAGAAGACTGTAAAGATCACAGACTTAGTCAAGATAACTGTATGTGGTGGCCAGAAACACGGCGGAGAGTGTGAAAAGAAGAGCAAAGAGGGAGGCAGCAAAAATTGTAGCGGAGGAGCTGAGGGAGGACGTGAAGGGAGGAAGGAAGAAAATCTTCCGATTAGCAAAGACTTATCGGGGAACAAAGAAAAAAGTAGCGAGCATAAAGGATGAACAGGGAGATAGTGTTAATAAGACCGGAAGATATAAATAAGAGATGGACAGAATATTTTGGAAAACTTCTGGGTGAGGAGGGTCAGGAAATGGAGGAGGAGTTAGAAGAAGTGAGACCAGAGGAGGAAGCAGGGGTAATTACCAGGGAAGAGCTGGAGGAGGCCTTAAGGAAAATGAATAATGGAAGGGCCCCGGGAGAAGATGGATTGCCCATAGAATTAATAAAAGAGGGAGGAGAGTGTGTGAAGGAAGCAGTGTTGAAGTTTATCAACAAGTGCTGGAGAGAAAGTGAGGTTCCAGAGGGATGGGAAAACCATCATTATACCAATATATAAAGGAAAGGGAGATGTGGGTGAATGTAATAATTACAGAGGTATTTCGTTATTGGACCATCTGGCAAAAGTATACGAAAGGATACTTGAAAGAAGAGTGAGGGCAATTGTGGAACCCAGACTTGGAGAGGAGCAGTATGGGTATAGGGCGAATAGAAGCACCACAGATCTTATGTTCGCCCTGAGAATGATAACGGAAAAGATAATAGAATACAACAAAAAGGCATACATCGCATTTATAGATCTGAGAAAGGCATTCGATTCGGTACCTAGGAAGAAATTGTTTGAGGTTTTAGAGAGAGATTACGGAGTGGGTGGTTACTTAAGAAAGGCTTTGGAGAGTATGTATAAAAATGACAAATGTAATGTAAGAACGGGATATGCAAACGAGAAATCAGGGAAGTGTATTGTCACCAATTCTGTTTGTAGCATATTTGGATGTAGTAATTAGGGCAGTGAGGGAGGAGGTGGAGGACTTGGATGGAGATGTGATGGCTTATGCGGATGACCTAGCGTGCTGGAGTGAAGACGGAGATAAACTGAGGAGGGTGGTGTTGGCTTTTGATAGTAAATTGAGAGAAGCGGGCCTGTGCATGAACGTAGATAAAACAGAAATTATGATAGTTAGTAGAGAGGATGGAGAAGAGTTGGTGGTGGAGGTGGATGGTGTGGTGATTAAAAATGTAGAGAAATACAAGTATCTGGGGGGAATGTTTGGTAGAGAGGGAGGAAGTGCCTTGGAGATTGCGAGTAGAATTGATAAGTACGGGAGAACAGTTAGAGCTTTGTATCCTATCATCAGGGATAATGAGATTGGAGGGGAGGTGAAGAAGATAATTTTCGAGAGCATTTTAACACCGGTTCTTCTGTATGGGGCGGAAACATGGAGTATGACAACAAGAGAGGAGAGCAGAGTGCAGACTGCTGAAATGAAGGAGGGACAGAGTGAGAAACGAAAGAATTAGAGAGGGTATAGGAGTAATACCAAAAGAATTAGAGAAGGTATAGGAGTAATACCTATTATTAACAAAGTAGATGTAGCAAGACTAAGGTGGTGGGGACATTTGGAAAGGATGGAGCGTGGCAGGGTAGCCAGGAGGAGGTGGGACTGGAGACCGGAAGGAGGCAGACCAAGGGGAAGACCACGGAAGAAATGGAAGGACTCCGTAGAAGATTCGCTGAGAAGACATCAAATGCCATCTATGATTCAGCTGATCGAAGAACGGGTCTTGGAAGATAGAAGGGAGTGGAAGAAGAGGTTGGCCGTGCTGACAGGCTCATAATGAGCCTTCCTGGGAGCGGATGTAAGATGTAAGTAAGATATATATATATATATATATATATATATATATATATATATATATATATATATATATATATATATATATATATATATATATATATATATATATATATATATATATATATATATATATATATATTTGTATAAACGTGCTGCTGCTCCAAGCCCCTCCCTTGGTTTTCTCCTCCTTCCTTTGCTCGCTACTTTTATGTCTGGTTTTCTTTCAAACGCTCAATATCGGCTGTTGTTGATGGGGCGATTTCTTCTTCTCCTTTTCTGGGTCAAAGTGGTGTTCCTCAGGGTTCTGTCTTATCTCCTACTTTATTCCTACTTTTCTTTAATGATCTTCTCACCTGCACATCTAACTCTATCCACTCATATGCCGATGACTCGACCCTTCATTCTTCAACTCATTTCAATTCTGCCCCTTCTTTTACTTCTAGAATTGCCTGTCTTAATCTTTCCGATTCTATTCTCGCTGATCTGGATAGAATTTCCGGGTGGGTCGTCTCATGTGAAATTCAATTTTTTAAAAACTTAACTCTACAAATCTCTCTAAGACACCTTCTAACTTTCCTCTCTTTCGACGGTCTCTCGTCTCTCCTGCTGACAATATAAACATTCTTTTAATTAACATAAACAAAAAAATGTCTTGGAAACCTCACATCATAACGGTTGCTAAGGCGGCCTCAAAGAAACTGGAGTTCTGTTTAGACGTAGACTTTTTTCCTCTCTTCACAGTTGACTTAGTTATACTAAGGGCCTCATCCGCCCTTTGTATGGTACGCTCATATTCAAAGCCTGCCAGGTTTCACCCGGCTGATAGGTCGCAGTCAGTGCGGCAAAGTGTTACCTATAAACTGTCCTGTTCTTTTCTGTGTCTTCACACCTCTATCTTTGCGGCGATGTTGGTTTCGCGCCCTTTTCTATAGGTACTGTAGCGGCAAGTGCTCGAGGTGAACTTTCCACTCGCGTGCCACCTCCTTTAAGACGCCCTCGTATCACAAGGGGGCTAATGGCATGAGTTTTGTGTTGATATCAGCAACTCCAGGCTAGTTCGCTGCGGTGCCTCCTTCTTTCCTGTCACTCTGTTCTGTGGAATTCTCTTCCATCTTCTGTGCTTCCTTACCCCACCTAATCTCCTCACTTTAAAAGCCCAAGTGTAGCTGTACTCATCTAGTTTTCTCTCAACAAGTTGTTGAATTTTTGTTAATTTTGAATCTCTTTTGTATATTGCCCAAAAGCGGTGAAAATAACTGTACATCTCTTTTTATATATAGCAGCAGCAGCAGTTATATATATATATATATATGTATATATATATATATATATATATATATATATATATATATATATAAAGTGTATATATATATACATATATATATATATATATATATGAACTATATATATATATATATATAACGCTTAAATTATAAAGCAACCTACATTTTATTTAATGTTTTTCTTCCATTTAAATTAGGAACTTTACATTGATAAAATTGCTACAACTGCTAAACAGCAGCTGTTTATATGAAAATTGAAGAATTATTGAATAATAATATAAAACAATAATAATTAGAAAAAAATAATAAAGATGATAATAATAATAATAATACACACACACACACACACACACAAATAATAATAATAATACACATAATAATAATAATAATAATAATAATAATAATAATATCGTAGGTAATAATAATAATAATAATAATAATAATAATAATAATAATAATAATAATAATAATAATAATAATAATAATAATAATAATAATAATAATAATAATAATAATAATAAACAAATAAAACATGAAAATAAACAATAATATAACACGAAAATATATTAACCCACACACACACACACACACACACACACACACAATAGTAATAATAATAATAATAATAATATAATAATAATAATAATAATAATAATAATAATAATAATACAATAATAATAATAATAATTGGTACTAATAATAATAATAATAATAATAATAATAATAATAATAATAATAATAATAATAATAATAATAAAAATAAAATGAAACTAAGAAATCATGATAATATTTAATAGTAGTAACAGTGTAATTCTGTCCCATTACTATTTTTACCTCTTGATAAATAAAAAATTTATCGCCGTTCTTTTTATTTCATAAAGTTTTAAACCCGATTTAAGTATTGGAATATATAAGGATTTAAATCCGATTTAAGTACTTATTGGAAATATACGAGGATTTCAATCCGATTTAAGTACTTATTGGATTTTAAACAGACAAACACATCCGTTAATTTACTTTAGGAGAGAAAAATTTGGCCAAATTTTAAGAGCAGATTTTTTTTTCCTTCTTCTTTTCTTAATAACATGTAAGAAAAAAAAATATATTAAAAAGAATAAATAAATAAAAATATATTTA
>JABUQX010031812.1:60000-67500 GCA_015478945.1 Trachelipus rathkii
AGTAGAAGAGAAATATATATATATATATATATATAGTATATATATTGATCCAGCTATCTAGGAGAAGAAATATATATATATATATATATATATATATATATATATATAAAAAGAAAGAAAGAAGAAAGAGAGAGAGAGAGAGAGAGAGAGAGAGAGAGAGAGAGAGAGAGAGAGAGAGAGAGAGAGAGAGAGAGAGAGAGAGAGAGAGAGAGAGAGAGAGAGAGAGAGAGAGAGAGAGAGAGAGAGAGAGAGAGAGAGAGAGAGTTTTTTTGTGTGTAGATTTTGATGCTCTTTACACTTTTAGACGTATTTGAGACACTGAAAATTTTATTTGAATCATTTTTATTTTTGAAAATTTTAATGATTTTAATTATTTGAATTATTTAATTATTTACGTATTTTTATTATTTTTATTTTATTTTCTGTTATAACGTCTCTCGTCCTGAGAATCACAAAGTGAAACGTTACACTGAATTCGAACCGTAAAATCACGTGTCGGAAGCCCATGCTATCATTGTTTGTTCTCTTTAATATCGAAAATTTTATTCATTTTTATTTGAAATATTTTATTCATTTTTATTTGAATTATTTTAATTATTTTTATTATTATTTTTAATTATTTTAATTATTTGCGTAACGTAATTATTTTCATTATTTTAATTTTATTTTTGGTATTACGGCGCGTATTGATAAGTAACACGTTTCTTTTTACTGTTCCAGTCAAGCCATAAACCAGACATGCGCATGCGCATCTACAAAGCGAGAGAGAGAGAGAGAGAGAGAGAGAGAGAGAGAGAGAGAGAGAGAGAGAGAGAAAGAGAGAGAGAGAGAGAGAGAGAGAGAGAGAGAGAGAGAGAGAGAGAGAGAGAGAGAGAGAGAGAGAGAGAGAAAGAGAGTATATATATATATATATATATATATATATATATATATATATATATATATATATATATATATATATATATATATATATATATATATATATATATATAGCAAGAAAAAAAGAAAAAAGTAAGGTATATATATATATATATATATATATATATATATATATATATATATATATATATATATATATATACACGCATTCACTATGACACTTACATTTTACCCATAGACACTTACTATTTACACTTATACACACGTACAAACACACTACCAACCCCTTTGGTCTTCCATGGGTAAATTTTGGCCCACCCGATTTTTGGCCATCCTTAATTTTTAGGCAGCCCTAATTTTTCGGACCAACCCTTTGGTCTTCCATAGGGACAACTTTTGAGTATCCCAAATTTTTCGTCAACTTCTTTTGTGCTCTGATGGAAAGCAAATTTGGCATTGTAACTTTATTTGACCTTGTAGCGTTTTTTGCTTTGATGATTCCCAATCATCGTAAGAAGTATCTAGTGATGTTCTATCATTAGTGTTCTATGATTATTCTATGAGTGCTGAGTGCCAAGTGAGTGCCAGTGAGTGCCAATGAGTGCCAATGAGTGCCAACGAGTGCCAATGAGTGCCAAGTGAGTGCCGGGTGAGTGCCAAGTGAGTGCCACATAGTACAGAGTGCCACTTTTTTCAAGCCTTTCTAGCCTCCTGAGCTTAGAATAGCCCCACATGGGTGTGTCTACCCCTAGGTTATAAAGTATGAGGATTCGATTGGTGTATATTACAAGCTGCTAGGATACTTCCTACTACTATGAGTTAGTATTTTTCTAACACTTATACACACATTCACTATGACACTTATACACACTATGACACTTATAAAGTACTTACACTCTCCATGTAGACACCTCTACACAAATCTATGTATACACTCTACACTGCACACCCAATAATAATACACAGATACACTTACACTTACACCACACACTTTTATATATTTTTTACTTAATACTTTTAACTATAAATTTTTAAAAATTGTATATAAGAAGAAAAAAAGTGCCTGGTGATATATAATCATTTTATTTTACTACAATTGTAAGAAATTTTATTAAAAATTTGCATTTTTATATACCTTAAAGCAGTAAATCAGTAAATCAGTGAGAGGTGTTATTACCTAACACCTAAGTGGGATTAGTATTTCTTGCTTTTATCGGGTTTTTACTGTTTTTAACTTTCTCGCTACTGCTTTTAACTCATACTATATATTTATTAACATTACATTCCATTTTAAAAGCAGTAAATCAGTAAATCAATAGAGGTGTTACCCAACACCTAAGGGAATAGTATGCTTTGTTTTACTGCTTTACTGCTATAACTTTCTGCTTTCTGCTTTAACTCTCGGCTTTACTGCTTTAACCTCACATACATTATATACTCCAAAGCAGTAAATCAGTAAATCAATAGAGGTGTTACCAACACCTAAGGATTAGTGTTTTTGCTTACTCGCTGCGCCAATTTTTCACACTGACTTTCTACTGCAACTTCTGTTTCATACGTTTTAATGTCTCTGCTTCCCTGCCCTTCCATCTTCCTCTACTGTTTTAACTCATATACTATTAACATTATGTTTTTATTTTTGTTTTCATTTTATTTATTTTATTATTATTTTTATTTATTTTTATTATTATTTTTATTATTTTTATTATTTTATATTTTTATTTTTATTATTATACTTAGTGTTATTTACTTCTGGCGCTCTATTATTATTATTATTTAGAACACACACACAATACACACACACACACACACACACACACACACACACACACACACACACACACACACACACACTCTACACATACAAACACTTATTCACACTATGACACTTATACACCAATATTCACTAAGGACACTTCATTTCCCCCATAGACACTTACATTTTTACACTTACACTTATGCCACACACACACACACACACACACATTCACTATGTCACTTATACACACATTAACTATGACACTTACATTTACTCCATAGACACTTACATTTACACTCACACACAGTCACACACAGATTTACTATTTAATGCACACCTTTCACACAGATTTACTTACACACGTAGATTTACCTACACTCACACACACAGATTTATTTACACACACAGATTTACTTATACACACAGACACACACACACACACACACACACACACACTTACAACATATAACGTATAATTTATTAAAATATTTTATGCTTTTAATTAAACACGTACATTTATATAACTCACTCATTCAAATATAACTAAATTATTTCAAAGTTTCTTAAAACTTCTATACTAATCAATCATTACCTTTGAACAAAGAATTTATTATTAACTGTTAATACTTTTGTTATAAATTTTATAACTATCAAGTTTTAAAAATAACTTTTACTAAAAATTTTATTAAAATTTTATTAAAAACATATATTTTTACAAGTACCTTAAAGCAATAAATCAGTAAATCAGTAAGGTCAGCCCCTACCACCCCTCTACACCAAGCTAGTTATGCCACGTTTTGTTCTATTAACTTACTGCTTTACATCATCTTTTAGCCATGTAATAAGTATAAAAAGAACAAAATAACTTTTCTGCTAACATAACATGTATTTTGTTAAAATTTCTTAGTTCTTATTTAAAAATAACAATTATTCAATTACATTTATATTACTTAATGTACACAAATTAAAAACATTTTTAAAGACACTTTAATAACTCGGGTTTTCTTTATTATTATTATTATTAACGCGTGTTTCATTGACAACTCATCACGAGAAAACACAACAACCCGCACTTCTTACAGATACGAAACTGACCTCTCTCTCAAAATGTGCAGGATAACTCTTTGTATCCAAGATTTAGCCTCAATTCCAGGTCAAAATATATTTCTAACTGACCTTTTCTGTAAAATGTGGTGCAATAACTACGTTAGGCCTAAATTTAGGCCTAAATTTAGGATAAGCCTTTTTGTAGACGGGCTAATTTAATCCTAATACCAGGTCAAAAGGTAATTCCAGTATAGACAAGAATCATTATTATTATTTTTATAAATATATTTCAAAACTGAAACATGCTGGATCGGTGAGATTTTAGCAGGTAAGAAGGAAATGTTTTCCTTACTTGTGATTGGTCGGAGAGTTTCTCCTAGTTCAGTGCTAACCACCAGGGCTCAGCATGAGCCCCACCCGCAAAGGCAGCCAACCCCGCACCCGCTGGTGCGTCCCGCCGCGTCCCCCCCGCCGCGTGCGCCCGCAGGCCCAATATTCCGCCGGCCGCGTGCGCCCGCAGGCACAATATTCCCGCGCGAACGAAAAATATTTAGTGTTATTTACGTCATGCCTATTGTTATTATTATTTAGAACACACACACACACACACACACACACACACACACACACACACACACACACGTACACACACACACACACTTACATATAACGTATAATTTATTAAAACATTTTATTTTTATTTTATTATTATACTTCATGCCTATTGTTATTACTACTTACGACATTCATACGCTCCTGTTATTGTTTCACACTCACAAATACACGTGTACACACACACGTGTACATACACACACGTGTAGACACAATAATTATAGAGGCACTTTGCTTAATACATTTTGTCTATTTTATTATTATACTTCATGCCTCTTATTGTTATTATTATTTAGAACACACATACCACACACACCACACACACACACACACGACACACACACACACACTCTAAGCCATATAACGTATAATTTATTAAAACATTTTATTTTTATTTTATTATTATACTTCATGCCTATTGTTATTATTATTTAGAACACACATACACCCACACACACACACACACACACACACACACACACACACACACACACACACACACACACACAAGGCACACACACACACACACACACACACACACACATATATATATATAGATTACGTGTAATTTATTAAAACATTTATGTTTTTTATTGTTATTAGTATTATTATTTTTAACACACACGAACACACACACACACACACACACATACAATACCTCTACACATACGCACATTGGATTTTCAACTTTCGGTCCCAGCTTTTGCGCCCAACTTTGATGCCTCAGTTTTGATGCCCTTCAACTTTGATGCCTCAGCTTTTGATGCCTCAATCCTTTGATGCCTCAGCTTCTTTGATGCCCTTGTAGCTTTGATGCCTCAAATCCTTAAACAACTTTAGCTTTGATACCTCAGCTTTGATGCCTTTCACCTTTGATGACTCATCTTTGATGGCGTCATCTTTGATACACCTATATTGATGATTCATCTTATGGTTACAGTTACACTTTACCATAGACACACTTACACTTGTTGGGCTTACACACATACATCTGCACTCTTATTCACACATACGTATCGTAATAATAGACATTTTACAAACACCCATAGACACGTACACTCACACACACACACACACACAGTATATATATATATATATTATATATATATATATATGTTATAGCAGTACATAGTTATATATATATATATATATATATATATATATATATATATATATATATATATAAGGCTTCAGGGAATATTATGCCTGGTGGGCACGCGGCGGCGGGACGTGACGGACGCACCAGCGGGGTGCGGGGTTGGCTGCTCAGGGTACTCATGCTGAGCCCTGGTAGCGCTATGAACTAGGGGAAAACTAATTCGACCAATCACAAGTAAGGAAAACATTTCCTTCTTACCTGCTTAAAAGATCTTACCGATCCAGCATGTTTCAGCTTTAAAAATATTTATAAAAATAATAATAACAATGATTCTCGATCTATACTGGAATTACCTTTGACCTGGTATTAGGATTAAATTAGCCTGTCTACAAAAAGGCTTATATCCTAAATTTAGCCTAAATTTAGCCCAACGTAGTTATTGCACCACATTCTACAGAAAAAGGTCGGTTTGAAATATATTTTGACTTGAATTAGGCCTAAATCGCCGCCCTGGATACAAAAAAGGATTATCCTACAAACACATTTTACAGAGAGAGGTCAGTTTCATATCTGTAGGAGTGTGGGTTGTTGTGTTTTCTCGTGATGGATTGTCAATGTACATAGATAATAATAATAATAATAAAGAAAACCCGAATATTTAAAAAATCCCCTTTGAAACAGATAGCTTCTCCTTTTAGTTAACATCGGAGTGAATATAAATGTAAGTGAATAATTGTTATTTTTAAATAAGAACTTGGAAAGATTTAACAAAATACATGTTATGTTAGCAGAGAAGAACTTATTTTGTTCTTTTTATACTTATTACATGGCTGAAGATGATGTAGTAAGTCAATTGAACAAAACGTGGCATAGCTTGGTGTAGAGGGGTGCTAGGGCTGGCCTACTGGATTTGACCTATTGCCTAAGGTACGTAAAAAGGCGTTTCCTTAATAAAATTCCTCATGTACTTTAGTATTATTTTAAAACTTTATAGTTATATAAAATTTATAAACAAAAGTATTACCAGTTAATAATAAATTCTTTGTTCAAAGATAATGATTGATTTATTATTGTAGAAGTTTTAAGAAACTTTAAAATAATTTTAGTTATATTTGAATGAAAACACAAAAATGTTTTAATAAATTATACGTTATATGTGTAAGTGTGTGTGTGTGTGTGTGTGTGTGTATAAGTAAATCTGTGTGTGTAAGTAAATCTGGGTGTGTGAGTGTAGGTAAATCTGCGTGTGTAAGTAAATCTGTGTGAGAGTGTAAGTAAATCTGTGTGTGTGTGTGTGTGTGGGGTGTCTATGGGTAAATGTAAGTGTTAATGGTAAAATGTAAGTGTGATAGTGAGTGTGTGTGTATGTGTGTTAGTGAGTGTGTGTGTGTGTGTGTGTGTGTGTGTGTGTGTGTGTGTGTGTGTGTGTGTGTGTGTGTGTGTGTGTATAAGTGTATGTAAATGTAAGTGTCTATGGGTAAATGTAAGTGTCATAGTGAATGTGTGTATAAGTGTCATAGTGAATGTGTGTATAAGTGTAAGTGTGTGTGTGTGTGTGTGTGTGTGTGTGTGTGTGTGTGTGTGTTCTAAATAATAATAACAATAGGCATGAAGTAAATAACACTAAGTATAATAATAAAAATAAAAATAAAATAATAAAAATAATAAAATAATAATAAAAATAAATAAAAATAATAATAAAATAAATAAAAAGTATTAAAACAAAATAAAAAACATAATATTAATAAATATATGAGTTAAAACAGTAAAAGAGAAAGTTAAAGCAGTAAAGCAGAAAAGCAGAAAGTTAAAGCAGTAAAGCAGAAAGTTAAAGCAGTAAAGGAGAAAGAAGCAGTGAGTTAAAGTAGTAAAGCAGTAAAACAAAATCATACTAACCCTTTTAGGTGTTATAGGGTAACACCTCTATTGATTTACTGATTTTACTGCTTTAAGGTATGTAATGTATGTGAGTTAAAGCAGTAAAGCAGAAAGTTAAAGCAGTAAAGCAGAGTTAAAGCAGTAAAGCAGTAAAACAAAGTACTATTCTAGGTGCGGTAATTCTATTGCTTCCATTGATTTACTGCTTTAAGGTATGTAATGTTAA
>JABUQX010031813.1:12500-20512 GCA_015478945.1 Trachelipus rathkii
CCAGGCATGTAACTAAAAAACAACAGGCTACAAGAAAATAAATAATCATTTTATTAAAATTATAAAAAATTTCTACCGCGGAAATTAAAAAAAAAAATAAAAAAAATAACGCTTTTAAAAATTTAAAATTGTTAAAAATGTTGAAATATTACAGTTTTTTGACAATTCGAAAATTCGAAGATGCCGCTTACTCCGAGTGAGCACGCAGAGGTTGCCAAATGTGGAATTTTTTTTTTAAAACCTCAGGGCTGCGGAGTCGGAGTCGGATCGTGGAGTCGGAGTCGTGGAGTCGTGCAATTTTTGCCAGAGTCGGAGTCGGAGTTGGAGTCGAAATTTCTGTGCAAGTGGAGTCGGATGTCGGAGTCGGAGTCGAAAAATTCATGTTAGGGGAGTCGGAGTCGGAGTAGGGGAGTCGGAGTCGGAGTCAAAATTTTTTATTATTATTAATTATATATTATTATATATTACATTTATTATTCTATTATTATTAATTATTCATTATTTTATTATTATATAATTAATATATTATTCATTATTGAAACTAAAATTTTAATTTTTTATTTTATTATGTACATAATAAAATAAAATAATTATGCATTAATCACATTGACTTCTAACTTAGTTTCGAAACTAGAAATATATATGATCTTATCATGTGTTTGCGACTGCGGCCTGCACTTTTAAGATGTCCCTTATTAGCGGATGGTATCCCTTTTGACAATAACGGAAAAAATCACTAAAAGAATGCGGATCAGCGAATATTAAGTTTTTAGAGTCTTAGCCACAAATACTTCATATAATATAATATAACATTATATATATAATACTCATATAAATAAAAATATATATATATATATATAAGTTTATATATATCTTATATATATATATATATTATATAATATATAATATATATATATCTATATATATATAGTATATATATAGTATATATATTAATATAGATTAATATAGTAGTGGCGTACTGTGCCAGTTTGACCGATACCAAGCCTTTCGATATTAAGAAATAGATGCTATAGGTCTGAAGACTGGAATATAAATCTATATATGGGATAAAAGGAGAATTCCGTGTTCAAATTTCAAGTCTGTAGGCTTAGTATATACGGGGGTCACCCGAGAGCGTAGCCCGCTACTCCCCGCCGTTTAATACCTCTTTTGGCTTTCCAAATCCGAGATTGAGTTAGGCCTAACGGCTAATCATCGACCTAGGGTGTTCGATGCGCATGAGAGAGAGAGCGGAAAGCGCGCCGCGCGCGTGCCGTGCACATACACCCAATGTATTATTATTATTATTACGCTCGAAGATTCGATTTCCCGAAGGAATCGATCTGATCGAAAACGATCCCTGTAAGGGATCGTTTTTTTTTACCTCATCGACTCCGACTACTGATTCGACGTCCGGCTCCCGCCCCTGGCTCCATCTCTCGCCTGGTTTGGTATCGCGTCCGCTCCTGGCTTCGAGAAAGTGATTCCCGAAGGATCAACTTCTGAGTTTTTTTTAAAGCCCTTTCTGGCCTGCGTCCAGGCGACGATCCTGAGTCGCCCTGCAACGCTGTCTTCGCACACGGTCCCAACGCGCAGTCCGCACGCCCCTCTGGCTCCGACGCTATATCTTTACTAAATTAAGTTATCGTATCGTGATAAAATTTCGAAGGAGGCGAGATGATGCCGTACCCTAGTCTGGACTCACTGCGGACTTACCCAGGATCCCCCAAAGGGGGACCCAACCCGGGGTAAAATAAAGTTTAAGAGTGTTCGTAATTGGCTATAATTTGGTGAGAGGATTCAGAGTTGGTTTCTAGAAAAGTTAGAATAAGAATCTGAGGATGGTCTCCGCACCGTTGCTGGAGCACTGCGGTCTTAGTTATGACAACATTCGTATAACGACAATCTTGATGTCTTTATATATGTTATTGGATCTGCAGATTTTGAAAATAATGGTTTCAGAACCATCAAGAAAATAAAATAAAATATAATTAAATAAATAAAAAAATAAATAAATGCCGAATATTGGTGTGTCCTTTATTAATATGTTATGGGTCTTTATGATTTCGAATACTGGTCCCGCTATCATCTGGAAAGAGAAAGAAAAAAAAATTTGTTAATACCTTACACCAAAACAACTTCAAATTTACGTTTTTACATACCTAAAGCACTAAATCACTAAATCAAACCACCATCTGGCAGCCGCCCATCTGCCGTCCCTCCTGACCATTGCCGTGCATATATTTCGATCATATTGATTAAGGTCACAATTTGAGTATCATTTTTGGATAAACAACATACAATCAGTTCTTGATACATGAAGCTGATCAATCAATAATATGTCCAATCGTAACAACGTTTTTGCACAATTAATAAAGCTAACATAGCAATACCAACTAAAAAAATAATGCACAAAGACAAACCTAACAGACAACTTGACACCATAAACTGTTACATAACAAAGTTCCACAACTTAACATCAGTAAACGCAACTAACATGGTATCAAAACGTACCCTAATTCTTACTTTTCAAGCATAACTCCTACAATATTAACGTTAATCCTTACACTACACAGTACATTTAACCTAAAATTTAGCACAACCATTGTGTTAATTATCATAACAGACCAGCTAAAGTAATCTATAATAATAAGTTTCCACTAAATAAAGCTAGACATAGCAGTCAACTGAACTAAGAAAATAATGCACAAAGACAAACCTAACACAACTTACAAACGAATAAACTGTTAACCTTAAGTCAAAGTTCCACACTTACCACCAGTAAAGCAACTAACATGGATCATAGGCTTTAACTAAATCTTTACTTTTCAAGCATAACTCTAAAAATATTAACGTTAATCTTACACTAACCGTAAACCATCGTTAAGCTAAAATTTATCAAACAGTGGTTAATTATCAATACGAGCAGCGAAAGTAATGCTAACGTAACAAAGTTTTCCCACATTTAATATAAGCTAACCTATGCATCAACGTGATATAAGGAAAATAATGCCAGCAAGACAAACCTTCACAACTTACACACAAATAACCTGTTAACATTAACAAAGTTCACACTTAACACCAGTAATGCAACTAACATGGTATGCGCAAAACGTAACCTAATATTCTTACTTTTTCAGGCATAACTCTAACATATTAACGTTTATCTTACACTAACACAATAACATTTAACTAAAATTTCTCACAACAGTGGTTAATTATCATACAGAACAGCGACAGTAAGCTAATCGGTAACAAAGTTTTCAACATTATCATAGTAATATTTAGCATCATCTAAACCTAAGATATAATACACAAAGACAAACCTGACACATTTTAAACAGGAATAAACTAACATTAACACAGTTCCACACTTAACCCCGTAAAGCAAACTCACATGGTTATGCAAAACGTAACTTTCATACTTTTTTTCCAAAGCATATCTCTAACATATTAACGTTTAATCTTACAAACTGACAGTTACATTTAACTAAAATTTCTCAGCAACATTGGTTTAATTATCATTACTAATTTCAAGCGAATATATCTCTATAACATAATAGGTTCCAAACAATAAAGCAACTTGAACGTTAACATAACTTAAGAATACATGTATCAAAGACAACACCTAACAACAACTTACACACCGATAAACTGTTTAACATTAACAAAGTCTTCCACTGAGATTCTTTAATATACCTAACACCGCTATATGCTAATCATACAATGTTTGTCACATTAATACAAGCCTAAAATAGCTATATATGAACTAGGAAAAATAATTTAACTACAAAATAAAATAATTACGAATAAATGGTTAACATTAACAAAGTTCCTCACTTAACACCAGTAAAGCAGCTCTTTACCCCTCCGAAGGAGGGTTAAGGCCTCAGCCCCTTCGGGCTGAGGCCTCAAAGCCCGCTTACGACCCTTCGGGGTTATCCCCCCCTCGCAGGATTCATACCCTTTCAACGGGCGCATCCCCCTGGGTTTTCTCTATAGAAGGTAATGTGTTGCTTTAGATACCCTTGGTTAATGAAAACTGTTTGTTTAATTTCTGTTACGTTTGTTAAATATTACTATGACAATGTGGAAATAACACTGATTTGTTAGAGAAATGTAAGAGTTTTGGTAAGATATTACTGTGTTAACTGACGAGGATGTGTTAGAAACGTGAACCCTAGTAAGGTTTTTGTGTTTGAATAATGTTAGGTTTGCCCCAGACTTTTTGCTAATTGTCTACGTTTATTCATATGTCAATGAATGTTATGCTCGAAGAAGATGTGACACTCTTGTGAAGAAATAGTGGTCAATTCAATAGTTCAAGATGGTGGCACTTTGATAGATTTGGTCATTTGTTTAAGGAATCTTGTTCCAGATATATCGGCCTTTGACCTGTGTGCTATAGCTCGAGATAAGTAGGAAAACAACATATGCGAGTATCCTGGTTGACGCTGTGTTAGCTAGTTTACCTTGATCAGTAGGAATTTTTCAGGGATGTTAGCTGATTATCCATACGCGAGGTATGTTAGGTTTGCATTGTACATTATATTCCTAGTCGCGGGTATGATTTGTTAGCTTTATTGATGCTAAAGACTTGTGTATGGTAAAGCATATATGGATCGTAGGTTAGTATATAACCAGAACATATTTTTATGTTATTTTGTCCAAAATGATACTTGAAGTAGGACTTGAATCAATAGTCTCAAGTAGATCACAGCGGGTGGGAATCGGGTAGGGACTTGCTGGGATGGGTGGTTTGAATTATGATTTACTGATTACTGCTGTTAACATCATTAAATTATTTAGTTTTGCTGGGATATTGAGACTCCACACATTATTAACTTATTTTTTAATGTTATGTTATGATAAAAATTTTGTTAATTTTTTGTTATGTTTTTGGTTAAAACTTTGTTATGTTTGCGATTATTCGCTGGGTATGATATTTAGACGAGATTATGTTGAATTTTTTTTTTTGTTAATGTTTACGAAGTTGATGTAAAACTTTTGTTACGCTCACATTATATTCCCTTTGTCAGTTATGATCTCGCAGGTTTACTAAACTTTTGTTTAAATATTACGATGTTAATGTCAAAATTAACATTGGATATGTCAGAGATATGACCTTGAAAACAGTGTGACTAAGTTAGGTTTTGGCCGAATGTTTTCACTTTAGTTTGTTAAGTGCGAAGTTGTTTGTTATGGTTATTCGTCGCTTCAAGTGTGTGTTTAGATTTCATCGCTTTAGTACATTATTTTCTTAGCGCTGGTAATGCTATGTTAGCTTTATTAATGTGAAAAAATGTTACGTTAGCATATATTCGTTGGTTAGTATCCAAAGAACTTATCTCTTTGTTGTTGTTGTTATTGTTTGTTGTTGTTGTTGTTGTTGTTATTGTTGTTGTTGTGTTGTTGTTGTTTGTTGTTGTTGTTAGTTGTGTTGTTGTTGTTGTCCGAAACAGCATATATACGCCTTTTCGTAAGACCCGATTCCGTGTCGTACACGTACAGTTTTTCTGCTTGTTTTGTATTGGTTTGAAAGAAAGACTCTAGGTTAACATTTAAGGATTGTTTATACACTATTTTCTTCAGTCGGATAGTTTTTCGCTGTGTTGATACTATGACATCTCGCTGCATCTCTACGCTTGTTGTTGAGTATCTTACGATAGTTTCGTTATTCCCAACGATGTGTCATTATTTAATCGTAAACCGAATGGCGACTGCTACTTGCTTTATTCCTGCTCAGAGGTCATATAATAAGGTATTGCATCATTTTTCAAATAGTTTAAAAGCGAAATCATTTTTTCTAATGTTTAGTAGTTGGTACTTTTCTGAAAGGCATCGACCGGAGTCATAAAGAGAGATGTCTAAAAACTTCTACTTTATCGTATCTACTCGTTACAGGTATTTTGGTATAGGTATGGTTATAACACTTTTTTGATAATGTTACTGTTGTAATGGTAAGATTAACGTTAAATTGTTAGAAGATACCGCTCGAAAAAGTTGAAACAGGTTACTGCTTTTTTTGTAATGTCTAGTTACCGTTAACGTGGTGTTTCGAAGTGAGGAACTTTGTTAATTTAACAGTTTAATTAGGGCGTATAGTTTTGTTGGTTTGTGTTGTACATTGATTCCTAAGTTCATATGATTGCTATGTTAGCTTATTAATGTGAATGACATGTTAATGTCTGCATATATTGCGTGGTTAGGTAGTACTAAAGAACCTCATGGAACTTTGTTAAATTATGTTAACATTTTATTCGTGTGTAATTTGTGGTTACTGTGTGTCTTTGATACATTTAAATTTCGTTAGTTCATGTTATAGTCCAAGTTATAGCTTTATTGATGGTGGAACCTGAGTTATGTTAGAGTATAGTTGTTGTTAGTATGATAATTAACCAATGTTGTGGGAAATTTTAGTTAAATTTTCTCGGTGTCATTGAAGATTAACGTTAATATGTTAGAGTATTGCTTGGAAAAGGTATGAACAGGTTACGTTTTGCATCCATGTCTATTTGCTGTTCGACTGATTTGGTGTAAGTGTGACTTTGTTAAATGTTAAACAGTTATTTGTGTTTAAGAAGAGTGCGAGTTTGTCTTTGTGTATTATATCTTAGTTTTAGATGATTCTAATAATCTTCTATTATGGAAAACTCTATGTTACGAGATTAGCTTACTTGTTCGCTGTTCTGTACTGAAATCTAAGCCACTGTTGGTGAGTAATTTTAGTTTAAATGTTACTGTGTATAGGTAAGATTTAACGTTAATATATGTTAGAGTTATGCTTGAAAAAGTAATATTAGGTTACGTTTTTGCATACCATGTTAGTTGCCTTACTGGTGTTAAGTGTGGAGGCTTCTTCTTATGTTACACAGTTGTTTTGTGTGTAGTTGTGATAATTCTGTTCTTTGTGCCATTATTTTCTCAGTTCCTTATTTGATGCTATGCTAGCTTTATTATACTGTGGAAACTTTGTTACGTTAGCATACTTTCGCTGCTTCTGCTATGATAGTTATACCATACTGTTGTGAGAATTAATTTTAGCTAATGTTACTGTTTAGTGTAAGATTAACGGTTAATATTTGGGGGGGTTTAGAAGGGGAATTTATGCTTAAAATAAACGATTAGGTTACAGTTTTGCATACCACGTTAGTTGCTTTCTATCTGCAGTGTTAAGTTGTGGAAATAAGGTATAATGTGTTCATTTTGTTTGTAATTGTGTTATATTCATTTGTTACACTTTCCTTTGATTTTAACCTTGATGCTATGTTTAAGCTTTATTAACTGTGGAATACTTTATTATGTTAGCATACCTTTCCGCATGGTCTGTAGAATATTAACCAATGTTGTTTCCTAAATTTTAGTTAAATGATATACTGTGTTAGGGTAAGATAACGTTAATTTATGTAGAGTTATGCTTGAAAACGTAAAGATTCCAGGTGTTACGTTTTGCTACCATATTATTCTTTAGCGAGTTAAGTGTGGAATCTTTTGGTTAACGTTTAACACGTTTATTTAGTGTGTAAAGTGAGTTAGGTTTGTCTTGTGCAGTATTTCTTAGTCAGTTGGATGCTATGTTTAGCTTTATTATGTGTAGAAAAACTTCTGTTATCTTTGACATAATTTGATGATCTTTGTATAAAGGACTTGTGATTTTATGTTACTGTTTATCCAGAAAATGATACTCACAAATGTTGACCTTTAACTCAGCTTACGATGGCAATAGATCACCAGATGGTCCATGAATAGGAGGCAGATGCGGCTGAGAATGTGGTTTGGATTATAGTGATATCTACTGCTTTTAGGGAGTAGTGTAATAAGGGTAAATTTTCGTGGTTAATATGAATATCATATAATACATACAAAAGGTCTGTTTATAACATAGAGTAAATCTTTGAATGTCTTGTATATTTTTTTTATGATTGTTTATTTATTTTTTATTTATTGTATTTCTTTTCTTATCTCATAATTTTTTGAAATAATGGGAGTTTGGATGAATTTTCCTCAAAGTG
>JABUQX010031815.1:0-21242 GCA_015478945.1 Trachelipus rathkii
GAGAGATTGCATTTAATGAAAGCACATTATTTTTCTTAAATACCTTAAAATACCGTTAAAAACTCAATTTTAAGATTTACCAAATAATTTCAAATGTTGAAATTTAGGAAAAATCGTACTTTTAAGAGTTCTAAATTTGTAATGTGAAAATTTAAGAAAAAGCGTAATTTTAGAAGTTAAATTTTTTATTAAAACAGGTTTTCACAACTAATGAAATATTTGGTTTATAAAAACAAATATTGAAATTTCATTAAAAAACGTCAATTTAAGACACCTAAAACTATTAATAAATTCTCTTTTTCTGGCGTTTTTTAATTGCATTTCAATGAAACACATTAATATTTTTTCAAATGCTGAAAATACCGTTAAAAACTCAATTTTAAGATTTACCAAATAATTTCAAATGTTGAAATTTAGGAAAAATCGTACTTTTAAGAGTTCTAAATTTGTAATGTGAAAATTTAAGAAAAAGCGTAATTTTAGAAGTTAAAATTTTTATTAAAACAGGTTTTCACAACTAATGAAATATTTGGTATATAAAAACAAATATTGAAATTTCATTAAAAAACGTCAATTTAAGACACCTAAAACTATTAATAAATTCACTTTTCTGCTTTTTGAAATAGCATTTCAATGAAACACATTATTTTTTCAAATGCTGAAAATACCGTTAAAAACTCAATTTTAAGATTTACCAAATAATTTTCCAAATGTTGAAATTTAGGAAAAATCGTACTTTTAAGAGTTCTAAATTTTTTAATGTGAAAATTTAAGAAAAAGCGTAATTTTAGAAGTTAAAATTTTTTACTAAAAAAGGTTTTCACAACTAGTGAAATATTTGGTATATAAAAACAAATATTGAAATTTCATTAAAAAACGTCAATTTAAGACACCTAAAACTATTAATAAATTCACTTTTCTGCTTTTTGAAATAGCATTTCAATGAAACACATTATTTTTTCAAATGCTGAAAATTCCGTTAAAAACTCAATTTTAAGAATTACCAAATAATTTCAAATGTTGAAATTTAGGAAAAATTGTACTTTTAAGAGTTCTAAATTTGTAATGTGAAAATTTAAGAAAAAGCGTAATTTTAGAAGTTAAAATTTTTTATTAAAACAGGTTTTCACAACTAATGAAATATTTGGTATATAAAAACAAATATTGAAATTTCATTAAAAAACGTCAATTTTAGACACCTAAAACTATTAATAAATTCTTTTCTGCTTTTTGAAATAGCATTTCAATGAAACACATTATTTTTTCAAATGCTGAAAATACCGTTAAAAACTCAATTTTAAGATTTACCAAATAATTTCAAATGTTGAAATTTAGGAAAAATCGTACTTTTAAGAGTTCTAAATTTGTAATGTGAAAATTTAAGAAAAAGCGTAATTTTAGAAGTTAAATTTTTTTATTAAAACAGGTTTTCACAACTAATGAAATATTTGGTATATAAAAACAAATATTGAAATTTCATTAAAAAACGTCAATTTAAGACACCTAAAACAATTAATAAATTCTCTTTTCTGCTTTTTGAAATTGCATTTCAATGAAACACATTATTTTTTTCAAATGCTGAAAATACCGTTAAAAACTCATTTAAGATTAACCAATAATTTCAAATGTTGAAATTTAGGAAAAATCGTACTTTTAAGAGTTCTAAATTTGTAATGTGAAAATTTAAGAAAAAGCGTAATTTTAGAAGTTAAATTTTTTTATTAAAACAGGTTTTCAAACTAATGAAATATTTGGTATATAAAAACAAATATTGAAATTTCATTAAAAAAAGTCAATTTAAGACACCTAAAACTATTAATAAATTCGCTTTTCTGCTTTTTGAAATTGCATTTCAATGAAACACATTATTTTTTCAAATGCTGAAAATCCCGTAAAAAACTCAATTTTAAGATTTACTAAATAATGTTTCAAAGTGTTGAAATTTAAGTGAAAGAATCGTACTTTTTAATGGAGTTCTAAATTTGTATTCGTGGAATATTTAAGAAAAAGCGTGAATTTGTAGAAGTTGAAAATTTTTATTTAAGAGCAGTTTTCACAACTAATGAAATATTTGGTATATAAAAACAAATAACAAATATTGAAATTTCATTAAAAAACGTCAATTTAAGACACCTAAAACTATTAATGGAAATTCACTTTTTTTTTTTTTTGAAAAAACCATCTGAATGAAATACACATTAATTTTTCAAATGCTGAAAATACCGTTAAAAACTCAATTTTAAGATTTACAAAATAATTTCAAATGTTGAAATTTAGGAAAAATCGTACTTTTAAGAGTTCTAAATTTGTAATGTGAAAATTTAAGAAAAAGCGTAATTTTAGAAGTTAAAATTTTTTATTAAAACAGGTTTTCACAACTAATGAAATATTTGGTATATAAAAACAAATATTGAAATTTCATTAAAAAACGTCAATTTAAGACACCTAAAATTTTAGATAAAGATTTACTTTTCCTGCTTTTTGAAATTGCGTTTCAATGAAACACATTATTTTCAAATGCTGAAAATACGTTAAAAACTCAATTTTAGATTTACCAAATAATCATTCTTCAAATGTTTTGAAATTTTAGGAAAAATCGTACTTATTAGAGGAGTTCTAAAATTTATGGGGTGAAAATTTAAGAAAAAGCGTAATTTTAGAAGTTAAATTTTTTTATTAAAAACAGGTTTTCAACAACTAATGAAATATTTGGTATATAAAAACAAATATTGAAACTTTTTTCATCAAAAAACGTCACATTAAAGACATCTTAAAATATTAATTAAATTCACTTTTCAGTTTTCGAAATTGCAATTTCAACTGAAATACATTATTTTTTCAATGCTGAATACCGTTAAAAACTCAATTTTAAGATTTTACCCAAATAATTTCAAATGTTGAAATTTGGAAAATTTTGGCTTTTAAAAAGAGTTCTAAATTTGTAATGTGAAAATTTAAGGAAAAGCGTAATTTTAGAAGTTAAAATTTTTTATTAAAACAGGTTTTCACAACTAATGAAATATTTGGTATATAAAAACAAATATTGAAATTTCATTAAAAAAAGTCAATTTAAGACACCTAAAACCAGTAGAAAGTTCTCATTTTCCTGCTTTTTTTGAAAATTGCATTTTCCAATGCAACACATTATTTTTTCAAATGCTGAAATACCCGTTAAAACTCATTTTAAGATTTTTTACCAAATAATTTCAAATGTTGAAATTTAGGAAAAATCGTACTTTTAAGAGTTCTAAATTTGTAATGTGAAAATTTAAGAAAAAGCGTAATTTTAGAAGTTAAATTTTTTTATTTAAACAGGTTTTCAAAACTAATGAAATATTTGGTATATAAAAACAAATATTGAAATTTCATTACAAAACGTCAATTTAAGACATTTAAACTAATTAATAAATTCTTTTTATCTGCTTTTTGAAATTGCATTTCAATGTAAAACATTATTTTTTCAAATGCTGAAAATTCCGTTAAAAACTCAATTTTAAGATTTACCAAATAATTTCAAATGTTGAAATTTAGGAAAAATCGTACTTTTAAGAGTTCTAAATTTGTAATGTGAAAATTTAAGGAAAAGCGTAATTTTAGAAGTTAAATTTTTTTTATTAAAACAGGTTTTCACAACTAATGAAATATTTGGTATATAAAAACAAATATTGAAATTTCATTAAAAAACGTCAATTTAAGACACCTAAAACAATTAATAAATTCTCTTTTCTGCTTTTTGAAATTGCATTTCAATGAAACACATTATTTTTTCAAATGCTGAAAATACCGTTAAAAACTCAATTTTAAGATTTACCAAATAATTTCAAATGTTGAAATTTAGGAAAAATCGTACTTTTAAGAGTTCTAAATTTGTAATGTGAAAATTTAAGAAAAAGCGTAATTTTAGAAATTAAAATTTTTTATTAAAACAGGTTTTCACAACTAATGAAATATTTGGTATATAAAAACAAATATTGAAATTTCATTAAAAAACGTCAATTTAAGAACACCTAAAACTATTAAAAAAACACAATTTTTACTTTTTTTAAATAGCATTTCAAGAAACACATTATTTGTTAAATGCTGAAGATCGGGTTAAAAACTCATTAAGATTTACCCAATAATTTCAAATGTTGAAATTTAGGAAAAATCGTACTTTTCAGAGTTCTAAATTTGTAATGTGAAAATTTAAGAAAAAGCGTAATTTTAGAAGTTAAAATTTTTTATTAAAACAGGTTTTCACAACTAATGAAATATTTGGTATATAAAAACAAATATTGAAATTTCATTAAAAAGCGTCAATTTTAGACACCTAAAAATATAATAAATTTACTTTTCTGCTTTTTTGAAATAGCAATTTCAATGGAAAACACATTATTTTTTTCAAATGCTGAAAATACCGTTAAAAACTCAATTTTAAGATTTACCAAATAATTTCAAATGTTGAAATTTAGGAAAAATCGTACTTTTAAGAGTTCTAAATTTGTATTGTGAAAATTTAAGAAAAAGCGTAATTTTAGAAGTTAAATTTTTTTATTAAAATCGCTTTTCTGCTTTTTGAAATTGCATTAATAAATTAGCATTTCTGGAAATTTCATCAAAACGTCAAATTTAAGACATTTCCCTAAAACATTAATAATTCACTTTTCCAGCTTTTTTGAGCAATTGCATTTTCAATTGAAATTATCATTATTGTTTGGTTTCAAATGGCTGAAATATACCGTTTAAAAACTCAATTTTAAGATTTACCAAATAATTTTCAAATGTTGAAATTTTAGGAAAAATCGTACTTTTAAGAGTTCTAAATTTGTAATGTGAAAATTTAAGAAAAAGCGTAATTTTAGAAGTTAAAATTTTTTTTAAAACAGGTTTTCACAACTAATAAAATATTTGGTATATAAAAACAAATATTGAAATTTCATTAAAAAACGTCAATTTAAGACACCTAAAACTATTAATAAATTCTCTTTTCTGCTTTTTGAAATTGCATTTCAATGAAACTCATTATTTTTTCAAATGCTGAAAATACCGTTAAAAACTCAATTTTAAGATTTACCAAATAATTTCAAATGTTGAAATTTAGGAAAAATCGTACTTTTAAGAGTTCTAAATTTGTAATGTGAAATTTAAGAAAAAGCGTAATTATAAAAGTTAAAATTTTTTATTAAAACAGGTTTTCACAACTAATGAAATATTTGGTATATAAAAACAAATATTGAAATTTCATTAAAAACGTCAATTTAAGACACCTAAAATTAATAAATTCTCTTTCTGCTTTTTGAAATTGCATTTCAATGAAACACATTATTTTTTCAAATGCTGAAAATACCGTTAAAAACTCAATTTTAAGTTTAACCAAATAATTTCAAATGTTGAAATTTAGGAAAAATCGTACTTTAAAGAGTTCTAAATTTGTAATGTGAAAATTTAAGAAAAAGCGTAATTTTAGAAGTTAAAATTTTTTATTAAAACAGGTTTTCACAACTAATGAAATATTTGGTATATAAAAACAAATATTGAAATTTCATTAAAAAACGTCAATTTAAGACACCTAAAACTATTAATAAATTCACTTTTCTGCTTTTTGAAATAGCATTTCAATGAAACACATTATTTTTTAAATGCTAAAAATACCGTTAAAAACTCAATTTTAAGATTTACCAAATAATTTCAAATGTTGAAATTTAGGAAAAATCGTACTTTTAAGAGTTCTAAATTTGTAATGTGAAAATTTAAGAAAAAGCGTAATTTTAGAAGTTAAATTTTTTTATTAAAACAGGTTTTCACAACTAATGAAATATTTGGTATATAAAAACAAATATTGAAATTTCATTAAAAAACGTCAATTTTAGACACCTAAAAATATTAATAAATTTACTTTTCTGCTTTTTGAAATAGCATTTTAATGAAACACATTATTTTTTCAAATGCTGAAAATACCGTTAAAAACTCAATTTTAAGATTTACCAAATAATTTCAAATGTTGAAATTTAGGAAAAATCGTACTTTTAAGAGTTCTAAATTTGTAATGTGAAAATTTAAGAAAAAGCCTAATTTTAGAAGTTAATTTTTTTTATTAAAACAGGTTTTCACATTTAATGAAATATTTGGTATATAAAAACAAATATTGAAATTTCATTAAAAAACGTCAATTTAAGACATCTAAACTATTAATAAATTCACTTTTCAGCTTTTTGAAATTGCATTTCAATGAAACACATTATTTTTTTCAAATGCTGAAAATACCGTTAAAAACTCAATTTTAAGATTTACCAAATAATTTCAAATGTTGAAATTTAGGAAAAATCGTACTTTTAAGAGTTCTAAATTTGTAATGTGAAAATTTAAGAAAAAGCGTAATTTTAGAAGTTAAAATTTTTTATTAAAACAGGTTTTCACAACTAATGAAATATTTGGTATATAAAAACAAATATTGAAATTTCATTAAAAAACGTCAATTTAAGACATCTAAAACTATTAATAAATTCTCTTTTCTGCTTTTTGAAATTGCATTTCAATGAACACATTATTTTTTTAAATGCTGAAAATACCGTTAAAAACTCAATTTTAAGAATTACCAAATAATTTCAAATGTTGAAATTTAGGAAAAATCGTACTTTTAAGAGTTCTAAATTTGTAATGTGAAAATTTAAGAAAAAGCGTAATTTTAGAAGTTAAAATTTTTTTATTAAAACAGGTTTTCACAACTAATAAATATTTGGTATATAAACAAATATTAAAATTTCATGAAAAAAACGTCAATTTAAGACACCTAAACTATTAATAAATTTACTTTTCTGCTTTTTGAAATAGCATTTCAATGAAACACATTATTTTTTCAAATGCTGAAAATACCGTTAAAAACTCAATTTTAAGATTTACCAAATAATTTCAAATGTTGAAATTTAGGAAAAATCGTACTTTTAAGAGTTCTAAATTTGTAATGTGACAATTTAAGAAAAAGCGTAATTTTAGAAGTTAAAATTTTTTTTGCTAAAACAGGTTTTCACAACTAATGAAATATTTGGTATATAAAAACAAATATTGAAATTTCATTAAAAAACGTTAATTCTAGACACCTAAAACTATTAATAAATTCACTTTTCTGCTTTTTGAAATAGCATTTCAATGAAACACATTATTTTTTCAAATGCTGAAAATACCGTTAAAAACTCAATTTTAAGAATTACCAATAATTTCAAATGTTGAAATTTAAGGAAAAATTGTACTTTTAAGAGTTCTAAAATTTGTAAAGGTAAAAATTTAAGAAAAGCGTAATTTTAGAAGTTAAAATTTTTTATTAAAACAGGTTTTCAAAGCTAATGAAATATTTGGTATATAAAAACAAATATTGAAATTTCATTAAAAAACGTCAATTTAAGACACCTAAAACTATTAATAAATTTTCTTTCTTGTTTTTGAAAATAACATTTTAAAAAAACACATTTTTTTTTTAAAAAGATGAAAAAAATACCGTTAAAAAAGCTCATTTAAGAATCTACCAAATAATTTCACAATGGTTGAAATTTAGGAAAAATCGTACTTTTAAGAGTTCTAAATTTGTAATGTGAAAATTTAAGAAAAAGCGTAATTTTAGAAGTTAAAATTTTTTGTTAAAACAGGTTTTCACAACTAATGAAATATTTGGTATATAAAAACAAATATTGAAATTTCATTAAAAAACGTCAATTTAGACACCTAAAACAATTAATAAATTTTCTTTTCTGCTTTTTGAAATTGCATTTCAATGAAAACATTATTTTAAATGCTCACATTATTTTTTCAAATGCTGAAAATACCGTTAAAAACTCAATTTTAAGATTAACCAAATAATTTCAAATGGTGAAATTTAGGAAAAATCGTACTTTTAAGAGTTCTAAATTTGTAATGTGAAAATTTAAGAAAAAGCGTAATTTTAGAAGTTAAATTTTTTTATTAAAACAGGTTTTTAGCATAACAAAATGAAATATTTGGTATATAAAAACAAATATTGAAAATTAAATTTAAAACACGTCAATTTAAGACACCTAAAACTATTATAAATTCGCTTTTTCTGCTTTTGAAATTGCATTTCAAATGTTGACATATTAATTTTTCAAATGCTGAAAATCCGGTTAAAAACTCAATTTTAAGAATTACCAAATAATTTCAAATGTTGAAATTTAGGAAAAATCGTACTTTTAAGAGTTCTAAATTTGTAATGTGAAAATTTAAGAAAAAGCGTAATTTTAGAAGTTAAAATTTTTTATTAAAACAGGTTTTCACAACTAATGAAATATTTGGTATATAAAAACAAATATTGAAATTTCATTAAAAAACGTCAATTTAAGACACCTAAAACTATTAATGAATTCACTTTTCTGCTTTTTGAAATTGCATTTCAATGAAACACATTATTTTTTCAAATGCTGAAAATACCGTTAAAAACTCAATTTTAAGATTTACCAAATAATTTCAAATGTTGAAATTTAGGAAAAATCGTACTTTTAAGAATTCTAAATTTGTAATGTGAAAATTTAAGAAAAAGCGTAATTTTAGAGTTAAATTTTTTTATTAAAACAGGTTTTCACAACTAATGAAATATTTGGTATTTAAAAACAAATTTGAATTTCATTAAAAAACGTCAATTTTAGACACCTAAACCTATTAATAAATTCACTTTTCTGCTTTTTGAAATAGCATTTCAATGAAACACATTATTTTTTTCAAATGCTGAAAATACCGTTAAAACTCAATTTTAAGATTTACCAAATAATTTCAAATGTTGAAATTTAGGAAAAATCGTACTTTTAAGAGTTCTAAATTTGTAATGTGAAAATTTAAGAAAAAGCGTAATTTTAGAAGTTAAATTTTTTTATTAAAACAGGTTTTCACAACTAATGAAATATTTGGTATATAAAAACAAATATTGAAATTTCATTAAAAAACTTCAATTTAAGACACCTAAAACTATTAATAAATTCACTTTTCTGCTTTTTGAAATTGCATTTCAATGAAACACATTATTTTTTCAAATGCTGAAAATACCGTTAAAAACTCAATTTTAAGATTTACCAAATAATTTCAAATGTTGAAATTAAGGAAAAATCGTACTTTTAAGAGGTTCTAATATTTGTCGATAATAAAAATTTTAAGCAGCGCGTAATTTTAGAAATTAAAATTTTTTATTAAAAAAAGTTTTTCAACAACTAAGGAAATAATTTTTGTAATATAAAAAAACAAATATTAAAATTTCATAAAAAAAATCTATTTAAAACATAAAACAATTAATAAATTCTCTTTTCCTGCTTTTTTGAAATTGCATTTCATATGAAACACATTATTTTTTCAAATGCTGAAAATACCGTTAAAAACTCAATTTTAAGATTTACCAAATAATTTCAAATGTTGAAATTTAGGAGAAATCGTACTTTTAAGAGTTCTAAATTTGTAATGTGAAAATTTAAGAAAAAGCGTAATTTTAGAAGTTAAATTTTTTTATTAAAACAGGTTTTCAAAACTAATGAAATATTTGGTATATAAAAACAAATATTGAAATTTCATTAAAAAAAACGTCAATTTAAGACACCTAAAACTATTAATAAATTCACTTTTCTGCTTTTTGAAATTGCATTTCAATGAAACACATTATTTTTTAAAATGCTGAAAATACCGTTAAAAACTCAATTTTAAGATTTACCAAATAATTTCAAATGTTGAAATTTAGGAAAAATCGTCTTTTAAGAGAGTTCTAAATTTATAAATGTGAAAATTTAAGAAAAAAGCGTAATTACTTAGAAAATTTAAATTTTTTTTATAAAACAATTTTTTAAAAAACATATGGTATATAAAAACAAATATTGAAATTTCATTAAAAAACGTCAATTTAAGACACTTAAAACAATTAATAAATTCTCTTTTCTGCTTTTTGAAAATGAAACACATTATTTTTTCAAATGCTGAAAATACCGTTAAAAACTCAATTTTAAGATTTTACCAAATAATTTCAAATGTTTGGAAATTTAGGAAAATCGTACTTTAAAGTTCTAAATTTGTAATGTGAAAATTTAAGAAAAAGCGTAATTTTAAAAGTTAAAATTTTTTATTAAAACAGGTTTTCACAACTAATGAAATATTTGGTATATAAAAACAAATATTGAAATTTCATTAAAAAAACGTCAATTTAAGACACCTAAAAATGTGAAAATTTAAGAAAAAGCGTAATTTTAGATGTTGAAATTGCATTTCAATGAAACACATTATTTTTTTCAAATGCTTAAAATACCGTTAAAAACTCAATTTTAAGATTTACCAAATAATTTCAAATGTTGAAATTTAGGAAAAATCGTACTTTTAAGAGTTCTAAATTTGTAATGTGAAATTTTAAGAAAAAGCGTAATTTTAGAAGTTAAAATTTTTTATTAAAACAGGTTTTCACAACTAATGAAATATTTGGTATATAAAAACAAATATTGAAATTTCATTAAAAAACGTCAATTTAAGACACCTAAAACTATTAATAAATTCACTTTTCTGCTTTTTGAAATAGCATTTCAATGAAACACATTATTTTTTCAAATGCTGAAAATACCGTTAAAAACTCAATTTTAAGATTTACCAAATAATTTCAAATGTTGAAATTTAGGAAAAATCGTACTTTTAAGAGTTCTAAATTTGTAATGTGAAAATTTAAGAAAAAGCGTAATTTAGAAGTTAAAATTTTTTTATAAAAAAACAGGTTTTCAAAACAAAAGAAATATTTGGTAATAAAAAAAAAAAATTTTGAAATTTTCATAAAAAAACGTCAATTTAAGACATCTAAAAATATTATAAATAAATTCACTTTTCAGCTTTTTGAAATTGCATTTCAATGAAATACATTATTTTTTCAAATGCTGAAAATCCCGTTAAAAACTCAATTTTAAGATTTACCAAATAATTTCAAATGTTGAAATTTAGGAAAAATCGTACTTTTAAGAGTTCTAAATTGGTAATGTGAAAATTTAAGCAAAAGCGTAATTTTAGAAGTTAAAATTTTTTATTAAAACAGGTTTTCACAACTAATGAAATATTTGGTATATAAAAACAAATATTGAAATTTCATTAAAAAACGTCAATTTAAGACACCTAAAACTATTAATAAATTCTCTTTTCTGCTTTTTGAAATTGCATTTCAATGAAACACATTATTTTTTTAAATGCTGAAAATACCGTTAAAAACTCAATTTTAAGATTTACCAAATAATTTCAAATGTTGAAATTTAGGAAAAATCTCGTACTTTTAAGAGTTCTAAATTTGTAATGTGAAAATTTAAGAAAAAGCGTAATTTTAGAAGTTAATTTTTTTTTATTAAAACAGGTTTTCACAACTAATGAAATATTTGGTATATAAAAACAAATATTGAAATTTCATTAAAAAACGTCAATTTAAGACACCTAAAACAATTAATAAATTCTCATTTCTGCTTTTTGAAATTGCATTTCAATGAAACACATTATTTTTTCAAATGCTGAAAATACCGTTAAAAACTCAATTTTAAGATTTAACAAATAATTTCAAATGTTGAAATTTAGGAAAAATCGTACTTTTAAGAGTTCTAAATTTGTAATGTGAAAATTTAAGCAAAGCGTAATTTTAGAAGTTAAAATTTTTTATTAAAACAGGTTTTCACAACTAATGAAATATTTGGTATATAAAAACAAATATTGAAATTTCAATTAAAAAACGTCAATTTAAGACACCTAAAACAATTAATAAATTCTCTTTTCTGCTTTTTGAAATTGCATTTCAATGAAACACATTATTTTTTCAAATGCTGAAAATACCGTTAAAAACTCAATTTTAAGAATTACCAAAATAATTTCAAATGTTGAAATTTAGGAAAAATCGTACTTTTAAGAGTTCTAAATTTGTAATGTGAAAATTTAAGAAAAAGCGTAATTTTAGAAGTTAAATTTTTTTATTAAAACAGGTTTTCACAACTAATGAAATATTTGGTATATAAAAACAAATATTGAAATTTCATTAAAAAAAGTCAATTTAAGACACCTAAAACAATTAATAAATTCTCTTTTCTGCTTTTTGAAATTGCATTTCAATGAAACACATTATTTTTTTTGTAAATGCTGAGAAAATACCGTAAAAACTCAATTTTAAGATTAACCAAATAATTTCAAATGTTGAAATTTAGGAAAATCGTACTTTTAAGAGTTCTAAATTTGTAATGTGAAAATTTAAGAAAAAGCGTAATTTTAGAAGTTAAAATTTTTATTAAACAGGTTTTCACAACTAATGAAATATTTGGTATATAAAAACAAATATTGAAATTTCATTAAAAAACGTCAATTTAAGACACCTAAAACTATTAATAAATTCACTTTTCTGCTTTTTGAAATAGCATTTCAATGAAACACATTATTTTTTCAAATGCTGAAAATACCGTTAAAAACTCAATTTTAAGATTTAAAAAATAATTTCAAATGTTGAAATTTAGGAAAAATCGTACTTTTAAGAGTTCTAAATTTGTAATGGTAAAATTTAAGAAAAAGCGTAATTATAGAAGTTAAAATTTTTTATTAAAACAGGTTTTCACAACTAATGAAATATTTGGTATATAAAAACAAATATTGAAATTTCATTAAAAAAAAGTCAATTTAAGACACCTAAAATTGCATTTCAATGAAACACATTATTTTTTCAAATGCTGAAAATACCGTTAAAAACTCAATTTTAAGATTTACCAAATAATTTCAAATGTTGAAATTTAGGAAAAATCGTACTTTTAAGAGTTCTAAATTTGTAATGTGAAAATTTAAGAAAAAGCGTAATTTTAGAAGTTAAATTTTTTTATTAAAACAGGTTTTCACAACTAATGAAATATTTGGTATATAAAAACAAATATTGAAATTTCATTAAAAAACGTCAATTTAAGACACCTAAATAAATTCACTTTTCTGCTTTTTGAAATTGCATTTCAATGAAACACATTATTTTTTCAAATGCTGAAAATACCGTTAAAAACTCAATTTTAAGATTTACCAAATAATTTCAATGTTGAAATTTAGGAAAAATCGTACTTTTAAGAGTTCTAAATTTGTAATGTGAAAATTTAAGAAAAAGCGTAATTTTAGAAGTTAAAATTTTTTATTAAAACAGGTTTTCACAACTAATGAAATATTTGGTATATAAAAACAAATATTGAAATTTCATTAAAAAACGTCAATTTAAGACACCTAAAACTATTAATAAATTCACTTTTCTGCTTTTTGAAATAGCATTTCAATGAAACACATTATTTTTTCAAATGCTGAAAATACCGTTAAAAACTCAATTTTAAGATTTAACAAATAATTTCAAATGTTGAAATTTAGGAAAAATCGTACTTTTAAGAGTTCTAAATTTGTAATGTTAAAATTTAAGAAAAAGCGTAATTATAGAAGTTAAAATTTTTTATTAAAACAGGTTTTCAAAACTAATGAAATATTTGGTATATAAAAACAAATATTGAAATTTCATTAAAAAAAGTCAATTTAAGACATCTAAAACTATTAATAAATTCACTTTTCAGCTTTTTGAAATTGCATTTCAATGAAACACATTATTTTTTTCAAATGCTGAAAATACCGTTAAAAACTCAATTTTAAGATTTACCAAATAATTTCAAATGTTGAAATTTAGGAAAAATCGTACTTTTAAGAGTTCTAAATTTGTAATGTGAAAATTTAAGAAAAAGCGTAATTTTAGAAGTTAAATTTTTTTATTAAAACAGGTTTTCACAACTAATGAAATATTTGGTATATAAAAACAAATATTGAAATTTCATTAAAAAACGTCAATTTAAGACACCTAAAACTAATTAATAAATTCTCTTTTCTGCTTTTTGAAATTGCATTTCAATGAAACACATTATTTTTTCAAATGCTGAAAATACCGTTAAAAACTGAATTTTAAGATTTACCAAATAATTTCAAATGTTGAAATTTAGGAAAAATCGTACTTTTAAGAGTTTTAAAATTGTAATGTAAAAATTTAAGAAAAAGCGTAATTTTAGAAGTTAAAATTTTTTATTAAAACAGGTTTTCACAACTAATGAAATATTTGGTATATAAAAACAAATATTGAAATTTCATTAAAAAACGTCAATTTAAGACACCTAAAACTATTAATAAATTCGCTTTTCTGCTTTTTGAAATAGCATTTCAATGAAACACATTATTTTTTCAAATGCTGAAAATACCGTTAAAAACTCAATTTTAAGATTTACCAAATAATTTCAAATGTTGAAATTTAGGAAAAATCGTACTTTTAAGAGTTCTAAATTTGTAATGTGAAAATTTAAGAAAAGCGTAATTTTAGAAGTTAAATTTTTTATAAAACAGGTTTTCACAACTAATGAAATATTTGGTATATAAAAACAAATATTGAAATTTCATTAAAAAACGTCAATTTAAGACACCTAAAACAATTAAAAAATTCTCTTTTCTGCTTTTTGAAATTGCATTTCAATGAAACACATTATTTTTTCAAATGCTGAAAATACCGTTAAAAACTCAATTTTAAGATTTACCAAATAATTTCAAATGTTGAAATTTAGGAAAAATCGTACTTTTAAGAGTTCTAAATTTGTAATGTGAAAATTTAAGAAAAAGCGTAATTTTAGAAGTTAAAATTTTTTATTAAAACAGGTTTTCACAACTAATGAAATATTTGGTATATAAACACAAATATTGAAATTTCATTAAAAAACGTCAATTTAAGACACCTAAAACTATTAATAAATTCACTTTTCTGCTTTTTGAAATAGCATTTCAATGAAACACATTATTTTTTCAAATGCTGAAAATACCGTTAAAAACTCAATTTTAAGATTAACCAAATAATTTCAAATGTTGAAATTTAGGAAAAATCGTACTTTTAAGAGTTCTAAATTTATAAGGTGAAAATTTAAGAAAAAGCGTAATTTTAGAAGTTAAAATTTTTTATTAAAACAGGTTTTTTCACAACTAATAAAATATTTTGGAATAAAAAAACAAATTTTAATTTCAATAAAAAAAAGTCAATTTAAGCATCTAAAACTAATTATAAAATTTTCTTTTTTTTTTTTTTTAAAATTGTATTTAAATAAAAAAAAATTATTTTTTTTTAAAAAGCTGAAAAAAACCCTTTAAAAACTCAATTTTAAGAATTACCAAATAATTTCAAATGTGAAAATTTAAGAAAAAGCGTAACTTTAAAATTTAAAAATCGTACTTTTAAAAGTTCTAAATTTGTAATGTGAAAATTTAAGAAAAAGCGTAATTTTAGAAGTTAAAATTTTTTATTAAAACAGGTTTTCACAACTAATGAAATATTTGGTATATAAAAACAAATATTAAAATTTCATTAAAAAACGTCAATTTAAGAAACTAAAACTATTAATAAATTCGCTTTTCTGCTTTTTGATATTGCATTTCAATGAAACACATTATTTTTTCAAATGCTGAAAATACCGTTAAAAACTCAATTTTAAGAATTACCAAATAATTTCAAATGTTGAAATTTAGGAAAAATCGTACTTTTAAGAGTTCTAAATTTGTAATGTGAAAATTTAAGAAAAAGCGTAATTTTAGAAGTTAAAATTTTTTATTAAAACAGGTTTTCACAACTAATGAAATATTTGGTATATAAAAACAAATATTGAAATTTCATTAAAAAACGTCAATTTAAGACAAACAAAACTATTAATAAATTCCTCTTTCTGCTTTTTGAAATTGCATTTCAATGAAACACATTATTTTTTCAAATGCTGAAAATACCGTTAAAAACTCAATTTTAAGATTTAACAAATAATTTCAAATGTTGAAATTTAGGAAAAATCGTACTTTTAAGAGTTCTAAATTTGTAATGTGAAAATTTAAGAAAAAGCGTAATTTTAGAAGTTAAAATTTTTTATTAAAACAGGTTTTTATAACTAATGAAATATTTGGTATATAAAAACAAATATTGAAATTTCATTAAAAAACGTCAATTTAAGACACCTAAAACTATTAATAAATTCACTTTTCTGCTTTTTGAAATAGCATTTCAATGAAACACATTATTTTTTCAAATGCTGAAAATCCCGTTAAAAACTCAATTTTAAGATTTAACAAATAATTTCAAATGTTGAAATTTAGGAAAAATCGTACTTTTAAGAGTTCTAAATTTGTAATGTGAAAATTTAAGAAAAAGCGTAATTTTAGAAGTTAAATTTTTATTTAAAACAGGTTTTCACAACTAATGAAATATTTGGTATATAAAAAAAAAAAAAAATTATTGAAAAAAAATTAAAAAACGTCAAAAAAACCCCCCCCCCCCAAATTTTTTTATTAAAACAGGTTTTCAAAAATAAAGCAATTTAAGACACCTAAAACAATTAATAAATTCACTTTTCTGCTTTTTGAAATTGCATTTCAATGAAACACATTATTTTTTCAAATGCTGAAAATACCGTTAAAAACTCAATTTTAAGATTTACCAAATAATTTCAAATGTTGAAATTTAGGAAAAATCGTACTTTTAAGAGTTCTAAATTTGTAATGTGAAAATTTAAGAAAAAGCGTAATTTTAGAAGTTAAATTTTTTATTAAAACAGGTTTTCACAACTAATGAAATATTTGGTATATAAAAACAAATATTGAAATTTCATTAAAAAACGTCAATTTAAGACACCTAAAACAATTAATAAATTCTCTTTTCTGCTTTTTGAAATTGCATTTCAATGAAACACATTATTTTTTTCAAATGCTGAAAATACCGTTAAAAACTGAATTTTAAGATTTACCAAATAATTTCAAATGTTGAAATTTAGGAAAAATCGTACTTTTAAGAGTTCTAAATTTGTAATGTGAAAATTTAAGAAAAAGCGTAATTTTAGAAGTTAAAATTTTTATTAAAACAGGTTTTCACAATTAATGACATATTTGGTATATAAAAACAAATATTGAAATTTCATTAAAAAACGTCAATTTAAGACACCTAAAACAATTAATAAATTCTCTTTTCTGCTTTTTGAAATTGCATTTCAATGAAACACATTATTTTTTCAAATGCTGAAAATACCGTTAAAAACTCAATTTTAAGATTAACTAAATAATTTCAAATGTTGAAATTTAGGAAAAATCGTACTTTTAAGAGTTCTAAATTTGTAATGTGAAAATTTAAGAAAAAGCGTAATTTTAGAAGTTAAAATTTTTTATTAAAACAGGTTTTCACAACTAATGAAATATTTGGTATATAAAAACAAATATTGAAATTCCATTAAAAAACGTCAATTTAAGACACCTAAAACTATTAATAAATTCAATTTTCTGCTTTTTGAAATAGCATTTCAATGAAACACATTAATTTTTCAAATGCTGAAAATACCGTTAAAAACTCAATTTTAAGATTTAAAAATAATTTCAAATGTTGAAATTTAGGAAAAATCGTACTTTTAAGAGTTCTAAATTTGTAATGGTAAAATTTAAGAAAAAGCGTAATTTTAGAAGTTAAATTTTTTATTAAAACAGGTTTTCACAACTAATGAAATATTTGGTATATAAAAATAAATATTGAAATTTCATTAAAAAACGTCAATTTAAGACATCTAAACTATTAATAAATTCACTTTTCAGCTTTTTGAAATTGCATTTCAATGAAACACATTATTTTTTCAAATGCTGAAAATACCGTTAAAAACTCAATTTTAAGATTTACCAAATAATTTCAAATGTTGAAATTTAGGAAAAATCGTACTTTTAAGAGTTCTAAATTTGTAATGTGAAAATTTAAGAAAAAGCGTAATTTTAGAAGTTTAATTTTTTTATTAAAACAGGTTTTCACAATTAATGAAATATTTGGTATACAAAACAAATATTGAAATTTCATTAAAAAACGTCAATTTAAGACACCTAAACAATTAATAAATTCTCTTTTCTGGTTTTTCATGCATTTCAATGAGCACATTATTTTTCAAATTCTGAAAATACCGTTAAAAACTCAATTTTAAGATTTAAAAATAATTTCAAATGTTGAAATTTAGGAAAAATCGTACTTTTAAGAGTTCTAAATTTGTAATGTGAAAATTTAAGAAAAAGCGTAATTTTAGAAGTTAAAATTTTTTATTAAAACAGGTTTTCACAACTAATGAAATATTTGGTATATAAAAACAAATATTGAAATTTCATTAAAAAACGTCAATTTAAGACACCTAAAACTATTAATAAATTCAATTTTAAAAAAAAAAGTTTTTTTATTTTTTAAAAAATTTTTATAACAAAAAAAAAAAATTTTTTTATTTAAAAAAATAAAAAAAAAAGATTTAAAATTTAAAAAATTTTTTTTTTTTTTTCAAATGCTGAAAATACCGTTAAAAACTCAATTTTAAGATTTACCAAATAATTTCAAATGTTGAAATTTAGGAAAAATCGTAATTTTAAGAGTTCTAAATTTGTAATGTGAAAATTTAAGAAAAAGCGTAATTTTAGAAGTTAAAATTTTTTATTAAAACAGGTTTTCACAACTAATGAAATATTTGGTATATAAAAACAAATATTGAAATTTCATTAAAAAACGTCAATTTAGACACCTAAAACTATTAATAAATTCTCTTTTCTGCTTTTTGAAATTGCATTTCAATGAAACACATTATTTTTTCAAATGCTGAAAATACCGTTAAAAACTCAACTTTAAGATTTACCAAATAATTTCAAATGTTGAAATTTAGGAAAAATCGTACTTTTAAGAGTTCTAAATTTGTAATGTGAAAATTTTAGAAAAAGCGTAATTTTAGATGTAAAATTTTTTATTAAAACAGGTTTTCACAACTAATGAAATATTTGGTATATAAAAACAAATATTGAAATTTCATTAAAAAACGTCAATTTTACACACCTAAAAATATTAATAAATTCACTTTTCTGCTTTTTGAAATAGCATTTCAATGAAACACATTATTTTTTCAAATGCTGAAAATCCCTTTAAAACTTCAATTTTAAGATTTACCAAATAATTTCAAATGTTGAAATTTAGGAAAAATCGTACTTTTAAGAGTTCTAAATTTGTAATGTGAAAATTTAAGAAAAAGCGTAATTTTAGAAGTTAAAATTTTTTATTAAAACAGGTTTTCACAACTAATGAAATATTAGGTATAAAAACAAATATTTAAATTTCATTAAAAAACGTCAATTTAAGACACCTAAAACTATTAATAAATTCGATTTCTGCTTTTTGAAAATTGCATTTCAATGAAACACATTATTTTTTCAAAATGCTGAAAATACCGTTAAAAACTCAATTTTAAGATTTAACCAAATAATTTCAAATGTTGAAATTTAGGAAAAATCGTACTTTTAAGAGTTCTAAATTTGTAATGTGAAAATTTAAGAAAAAGCGTAATTTTAGAAGTTAAAATTTTTTATTAAAAACAGGTTTTCACAAGTAATGAAATATTTGGTATATAAAAACAAATATTGAAATTTCATTAAAAAACGTCAATTTAAGACACCTAAAACAATTAATAAATTCTCTTTTCTGCTTTTTGAAATTGCATTTCAATGAAACACATTATTTTTTCAAATGCTGAAAATACCGTTAAAAAGTCAATTTTAAGATTTACTAAATAATGTCAAATGTTGAAATTTAGGAAAAATCGTACTTTTAAGAGTTCTAAATTTGTAATGTGAAAATTTAAGAAAAAGCGTAATTTTAGAAGTTATAATTTTTTTATTAAAACAGGTTTTCACAACTAATGAAATATTTGGTATATAAAAACAAATATTAAAATTTCATTAAAAAACGTCAATTTAAGACACCTAAAAACTATTAATAAATTCTCTTTTCTGCTTTTTGAAATTGCATTTCAATGAAACACATTATTTTTTCAAATGCTGAAAAATCCGGTAAAAACTCAATTTTAAGAATTACCAAATAATTTCAAATGTTGAAATTTAGGAAAAATCGTCCTTTTAAGAGTTCTAAATTTGTAATGTGAAAATTTAAGAAAAAGCGTAATTTTAGAAGTTAAATTTTTTATTAAAACAGGTTTTCACAACTAATGACATATTTGGTATATAAAAACAAATATTGAAATTTCATTAATAAAAGCAATTTAAGACACCTAAAACAATTAATAAATTCTCTTTTCTGCTTTTTGAAATTGCATTTCAATGAAACACATTATTTTTTCAAATGCTGAAAATACCGTTAAAAACTCAATTTTAAGATTTAAAAATAATTTCAAATGTTGAAATTTAGGAAAAATCGTACTTTAGAGTTCTAAATTTGTAATGTGAAAATTTAAGAAAAAGCGTAATTTTAAAAGTTAAAATTTTTTATTAAAACAGGTTTTCACAACTAATGAAATATTTGGTATATAAAAACAAATATTGAAATTTCATTAAAAAAAACGTCAATTTAAGACATCTAAAACTATTAATAAATTCAATTTTCAGCTTTTTGAAATTGCATTTCAATGAAACACATTATTTTTTCAAATGCTGAAAATACCGTTAAAACTCAATTTTAAGATTTACCAAATAATTTCAAATGTTGAAATTTAGGAAAAATCGTACTTTTAAGAGTTCTAAATTCGTAATGTGAAATTTTAAGAAAAAGCGTAATTTTAGAAGTTAAATTTTTATAAAACAGGTTTTCACAACTAATGAAATATTTGGTATATAAAAACAAATATTGAAATTTCATTAAAAAACGTCAATTTAAGACACCTAAAACAATTAATAAATTCTCTTTTCTGCTTTTTGAAATTGCATTTCAATGAAACACATTATTTTTTCAAATGCTGAAAATACCGTTAAAAACTCAATTTTAAGAATTACCAATAATTTAACTTCTAAAATTACGCTTTTGCTTAAATTTTCACATTACAAATTTGTAATGTGAAAATTTAAGAAAAAGCGTAATTTTAGAAGTTAAAATTTTTTATTAAAACAGGTTTTCACAACTAATGAAATATTTGGTATATAAAAACAAATATTGAAATTTCATTAAAAAAACGTCAATTTAAGACACCTAAAACTATTAATAAATTCACTTTTCTGCTTTTTGAAATAGCATTTCAATGAAACACATTATTTTTTCAAATGCTGAAAATACCGTTAAAAACTCAATTTTAAGATTTAACAAATAATTTCAAATGTGAAATTTAGGAAAAATCGTACTTTTAAGAGTTCTAAATTTGTAATGTGAAAATTTAAGAAAAAGAGCGTAATTTTAGAAGTTATAATTTTTTACCAAAACAGGTTTTCAC
>JABUQX010031816.1:0-2500 GCA_015478945.1 Trachelipus rathkii
AAGAAAGGAGAGTATGCTATCCTTGTCGTTTAATATTATCTTCCATATAAGAAAGTCTCTAACAAAATTCTGAGTGTAGATCATCTTTTTTACTTTTTGTATGTACCAGGTCCCATAGCGCGTCTTTCAGATCACAGGGCATTTTCTTCGGAGAGTTAGTTCAAAAAGCAAGCACTTTATGAGGGTATGATGTAAACTATAAATAATGAATTCATATAATGATAATAGATTAATTAATCAAGATAGTAAAGGAATATAAATATTTAATATAATCACATAATAATAAATATAACTTAATAGATATTATAATATAATAATAATAAAAAAATACCCTTGGTAGTTTAACCAGTACTTAGGTTCCCTATTACAAAATTTAAATTTATGAAATGAAATGTAAATACCAAAAAATCATTGGTAATTGTTACAATACGGCTCTAAACACCATTTTTTACACAATAAATTAACAGTCCAAATAGACTCTAAAAACCATAGTAATGAAGAATAAAAAAAATAAATGATCGGTCCCTTTATGAAAAAATGTTGCAACCTTTCAAAGTCTGAAATTTTTCCATAGGCTTTCTTTAAAAAAAAAACTGAACGGGCCTAGAGGTCGGTTTAGGACCATCCTAGTTCAGGTTACAATAAGATTTGTTAAGTATACACAGTATACTTAACAAAACAAATAACCTGAACTAGTAGGGTCCGAAACTTAACCTGGATGGATCAACGATGCCGTAAACCTAGACCTAACCTAAATGGATTTACGTTGTCGTAAACCTAGATGGATTTCTTGCAATCATGGCTATGCTTAATTTCTTTTACAGTCTTCCCTTGTGCCTATTTTGTAAATTACGATAAAAAGAAATTCCGGTCAGGGTAATTGTTACCCAGAGGGTTGTCTCCCCCGATTTTTATGAAAATCACAGGACAGACATACTCTAAAAAAATAATAATAAAGAATAGTGAAAACGAAAATCGTCCCTCTCCTTAGGAAAAAAAGTTACAGCCTCTCAAAGTTGTTAAAAACCCCCCATAGGAATTTGTTATAAAAAAAAAAAAAAAAAAAAATTTGAAAATCACAGGATATACTCTAAAAAAATAATAATAAAGAATAGTGAAAACGAAAATCGGCAGTCTCTTTAGGAAAAAAAGTTACAGCCTCCTCAAGTTTAAAATTTTCCCATAGACTTTATAATAAAAATTAGTGGGCCTCGTGCTCGTTTTAGGGTCATCCTAGTTCAGGTTATGATAAGATTTGTTAATTCTACATAGATTTTCTCTGTGTATACCTAACACAAACTTATGCCATAACCTGACTAGAGGGCCTTCGAAATAGACCTGAACCTGGAATCGTCATGATTGAAAAGTCTATGGGATTTTTAACAACTTTGAGAGGCTGTAACTTTTTTTCCTAAAGAGAGCGACAATTTTCGTTTTCACTATTCATCATTATTATTTTTTTAGCGTATATCCTGTGATTTTCATAAAAATCGGGGGTGACAACCCTCTGGGTAACAATTACTTCCGGTCAGTTATTTTATAAGAAAAGTCTATGGGATTTTTTTAAACTTTGAGAGGCTGTAACTTTTTTTTCTAAAGAGACCGATCACTTTATTTATTTTTTATTCTTCATTACTATTTTTTCAGTCTATGCTGTGATTTTTTATAAAAATCTGTTTAGAGGCCTTTATTGTAAACAATTACCAAATCATAATTTGTAATAAAGTAGTACAAATAAAATGATTCACCCTTAATAATAGTTTTAAAAACTAACCTGTATTTGGATGAGCAACTTTCCTCAAGTCCGTTGAAATTTTAATTCGATTTGAAGTTTTTTTTCTTTCTTTTTTCTTTTTTTCTTTTTTTTTTTATCGAAAAACCTTAGATTAAAAGGATCATGTCTGTTATCTTCCTCCACATCCATATACATATCCAATGCCATGGATTCGAACACATTTCATAAAAGTGAAATAAAATTGTGTGCTGTAGAGTCAAATTAAACTATAGTAAAAAAAAAAACAGCTTCACACCTTTAAAAATATTTAAAAAAAAGTTTAAATCTATGTAAACTAACGTAACTCAACATAACCTTACTTAACGTATCATAACCTCATTTAACGTAATTTATTTTTATATTTATATTTCACTTTGTATTATTTAAAAAAAAAAACACGCATCTGGCACCATGCGCGCTTTGAATACATTTCATAAAAGGGAAAAAAACTGTAAAGAGTCAAATTTAAACTATAGTAATAAAACAGCTTCACGTGAAACCTTTAAAAATTTATAAAAAAGTTTAAATCTATGTAAACAACGGTAACTCAACTAACCATCGACTTATATGGTAATTTATCTTTTATTAATTACAATTTATTTCGCCTTCGCTTTTTGTTCAAAAAAAAAAATAAAAACGTCCATCTGGCAACAGCCGCTGAAAACTTTTGTTCGATAACGTAGGTCTTAAAAAAAATGACAAGCTAACTGGGACAGCGTAGAATTA
>JABUQX010031816.1:10000-12998 GCA_015478945.1 Trachelipus rathkii
TATATATATATATATATATATATATATATATATATATATATATAAACGAAAAAATATACAAAATACAAATAAAACTCTTCGAAGCAGTATTATAAAATTAAATACAGTACACAACAAACAATAAATAGTCGCATGAAAACGCAAAAGCTCCACGAAAATACAAAATAATATAAGAAATACAATCTAATACAACACATTATAATAAATACAATCTAATTCAAGACATTCCAATGCAAACACTACTGCAAAATTCTAACAAAACTTAATTCACACAAACACACAAACAAAAATAACTGTTAGATTTCCATAATTTCTAGATCTTAAATAAATTTTTAGTTTTTAATATTTTATAATAAATATTGGGAGGAAATTGCTGAAAAAGAAACATGCATATACACACATATACAGCTAAACACATACATACATACATACATAGGGACATACAGACATACATACATACATACATGCATACATACATACATACATACATACATACATACATACATACATACATACATACATACATACATACATACATACATACATACATAGGACCTGTTGTATTATAGGAGTGGGTTATTTTTGTATTTTCTTTTAGTTTTTTTGACTTTCTAGATCGTTACGAAATAACATATATATATATTAATTTATGGCTTCATTCCCGTACTCCTGACCCGTGAGCGCTGAAAAAATAATAAAATTTTGCTTCAACATCACAAACCTATATAAACCTATAAACAAAATTAAAAAAAAAAAAAGAAGCATTTGGCAGTAAATAGGTTTTTATGAAATTTGGAGACGTCATAACTTTTTTCAGTCTCATTTTTCACACTTTTTATGGCTCATGTCTATTATCTGTGACTAATGTAGCCGAAGTCAAATTTTTTTCATAGTTTACGTTATCGAACAAAATTTACAACAGCGCGCATAGCGGAAAAAGTTTGAACTTTTTTTTCTCTATATTTATATAACTATATTACAGCATGTTTAGTTGTGAATTTGTTTATTGAAATAATGGAAAGTGAAATAAATTATACACTAATATAAGTTTGGTTAGGTTAAATAAGGTTATGTTAGGTTACTTAAGGTTACATAGATTTAAACTTGTTTTTTAATATTTTTAAAGGTGTGAAGCTCTTTTATTACAATACACTTTTATTTTTACTTTTATCAAATAAAAATGTGTTCGGATCCATGCAATCGATATAGATAAAATTCAATCATAGATTATAGACATGATCCTTTTTTATATAACGATTTTCTTTCTTAGCAAACATTTCGTATAAGTTTCATGAAAATCGGCTAGTGGCGCTGTAATTAATAAGGACATCCGTTGACAAATGTTATAAACATGAAATTTGGAGGCCTTTCATTTCATATTTAGCATCTTAAAACCAATGTTTTCCACTTTAAATTAATAAATACATTATCAGTTAGGGTTGGCCGATGCTCCTGGTGTGGTGCGGTGCGGTGCGGTACACAATTCCAATGCGGTGCGGTGCGGTGCGCGATACGCATTGAAACATAGAGGTGCTGTGAGGTTAAAATGGCTTTTGGTGCAGTGCGGTACGTGATGCGTTTACTCTGGTGCGGTGCGGTGCGGTGTGCGGTGCGGTGCGGTGCGGTGAGCAAAATTCAGGTGCTTGCCAACCCTACATTATCTGCTAACAATCTATTAAAAAAAATAAAAATATCCCATTCCTATAACACAACAGGCTCAAACATACATACATACATACATACATACATACATACATACATACATACATACATACATACATACATACATACATACATACATAGACCGTACATGCAGACATACATACATACATACATACATACACATGGACAAAGGAAAAACTACTTAGCAATTAGCTGCTTGAGTTTCTGTAAACTTGTTATACGATCATTTACCAACAGAGTATAATAATAATAATAATAATAATAATAATAATAATAATAATAATAATAATAATAATAATAATAATAATAATAATAATAATAATAATAATAATAATAATAATAATAATAATAATATAAATAATATAAATAATAATAATATGTTTATTCAAATAAGAAAAATTACGTTTTTTACAATTACAATATTTAACAATTAAGTTATACCAATTAATTATAATAACTAAAAATAATTTCCTAGTATCTGAAATGGTTCTACTAATTGCAACACAATGTCATGTCCTTTGAGACCCGAAATATAGTTAATAACAAAATAAGTTTAAAAATGGTTATAATAAACAATAATAATAATAATTACAGATATATTGTTACTTTCATACACACATAGTAATAATAATAATAATAATAATAATAACAACAACAACAACAACAACAACAATAACAACAACAATAACAATAACAATAACAATAACAATAACAATAACAATAACAATAATAATAATAATAATAATAATAATAATAATAATAATAATAATAATAATAATAATAATAATACTAATAATTACAGTAATAATAATAATACACACACACACACACACACACACACACACACACACACACACACACACAATAACAATAATAATAATAGTATATTAACAATCATTATATTAGAAATAAATTAAGTAGTACTAATGGTATAATAATAATAATAATAATAATAATAATAATAATAATAATAATAATAATAATAATAATAATAATAATAATAATAATAATAATAATAATAATAATAATAATAATAATAATAATAATAATAATAATAATAATAATAACATTAATAATAACAATAATAATAACGATAAGAATAATAATAATAATAATTATAAACATAATAATTGTAATAATAAAAACAATTACGACAAATACAACAATATTAATCACAATCACAATTATAATCATAATTACAACTAAAATTATAATAATTTCAATATAATTATAATAGCTACAATCATGCTTACAACAATAAAAATAATAATAATAGTAATAATAATAATAAGAATAATAATAATATTAATTTTAG
>JABUQX010031817.1:0-25000 GCA_015478945.1 Trachelipus rathkii
TGATAATAGGTATATATAATATGGTATATATATAATCTAGGGGTGTACCCCAAGCAGGCGACTTGTACAAATACGGTTAGAGGAGAGTTCGACAAGTAATGGGTTTAAAAAAAAAAAAAAAAAAAAACAAAGTTATATATATATATGGGTCAGAAGTGAAATAATTAAGGCCAAGAACCCGATTTCATTAAGTTCACCATTCACATAGAAGCAGTCAATTACCTGTTACTTAAGATCTTATTGCACATTTGAATACATTTAATGATCTCGAATGCAACATGCACGCTCTCAAACAATGGAGATCTTGAGTGAATCAAACTAATTTGGGGGATTCCATTTTTTCTGAAATGAAACAAATTTAATTTGTCCCCAGATTCTAGAGTTAAATACTAATTTCTAAATATATAAAAACGTTAAACATCAACACAAAAAGAAAGGAATTGGCATGAACAATAAGTTACTAGATGAACCTGAAGATTCCTTTTCTCAAGTATATACTCATCCAAATCATCTATTATTTATTCATGAACTTTTTGTTCTGGAATAAATTTGACATAAGCCTTTGAAAGGCTTTTAACAAGAATTTATTTGATATATTATATATATATAGTACGCTTCTATATATTGTCTATAGTATAATATAATCTTATACTATTGATAATATATTTATTATGAGGGGGGGAGGGGGGGGTTAGAATTTGCGTATATATATATACTATAGTTATATATATGTGGAGCGCCCCACTATGATCAATATGCTAGTATATATAATATACCTCATATAATATATTAATATGTAGTTATAGTTGTGTAGAATATAATATATGTAATATATTGAGTATTATAGATATATATATATATATGATATACTGTATATATCTTAATAGTAAAGCACTTTATCTAGTAATTATATATATAATACTATATCAGTATATTATAATACTATGTAATATACATATATATACCATATTATAGGACCCATTTTATAAGTGCGTATGCACTCCTGTTAATATTAGGTTTATCGTTTAATTTAGGTTAGTCTTGGTTAGGTTAGGGTATAGGGTTTAGGTGTACTTTTAGGTTAGGTCAGTTAGCGTGTAGGTTACCCCATAATAATGTTAAATGATTTTACCCTAAAATTATTAAAATAACGTACATTAATTTATTGATTTTCGCTCTGGAGTCAACCACTTATAAGTAGCCATATATCTAGTGTAAGTATCTAATTATATATACTATTATATAATATATACGTATATTATACCTTATATACGTAGTCGTGATTACCACTAGAGTACCTATATAGTTATCTTATATACCGTGCTATACATACTGTCGTCTGGTACATTAACTTTATATTACTATATATATCATATTTATATTATAAGCATATATATAAATAAATATAACTAAATATTATTATATATAATACCTAACTACGCTATGCACTCATACTAGTAATATGATACTAGCTATACTATTTATTATTATATATATAACTACTATATATAATATGATATATATATATATAGTATACTTATATTATGAGAGGATGACAAAGCAGGATAAAAAATTCAGTAGTTTCTATTATTCAACGGTTCCAACCATACCATGGGCTCATTATATTGACATTAGAAAATATTACAAAAATAAAAAACCAAAAACAAATAAAAGTAAAAATAAGAATTAAATAATAACGTTAATCAATCTACGTATATATATATATATTTATTGTATCTAATATATATATACTATATATATATCATACTATATATAGGATATATTATATTATATATAGCTATATTCATATAATATATAAGTTGTAATATATATGTCCAAAGGGTAACATATGCTAAACACCAGATATTCTTACAAAACCTTTTATTAAGGGTAAGAAACCATCGATTATAGACTCTAAATTTAAATTAAAAAACTTCTCATAAGTCTATTATAAATCTAGTGGCTGATTAGGTACAACAAACCTTTGAAAAGTTATTCTCAAGAACTTCGTTAAAAAAACAAAAAAAACAAAATAACACGATTTTCTATCTCAAATGAACGTGTGAGATAAGTTCTTAAGGAGAAATTTCGCTTGGGTGAAGGAAATTGAGAAGGGAGGGGAGTGGGAGAGAGTAGATTTCTTGCCTAGGCGGAAGGAGGGAATGAACGAACGAAGACTAAGTGAGTACGAGAAAGGGGATGTGAGATGAATGAGGTTGAATTCGGTCAAAGATGAGTCGTTGAGTAAAGCGATATTCAAAGAGAAAAGACGATGAACCGGGGCACACGAATTATAAAGGAAAAAAGAACACATAAGAATAGTCGACTTACAAAACGTCTTGCTGCTTTTCATCTTCCATTGTTTATTGTACTTCAAATGTAGTAAGCGAAACATTAAGGCAATCATGTTCGTTTGACAACGATGCAGTAGAGCATAAGAGAACAAAAAATTACTGTCTGGAAAAAACATTATTTGTTGTTTATATACAAGGTATAACACGCACATTAGAAATGGCCACACACTACGTAGTGATATATATGTGGTCTTGCGCTGTCTTTGACACACATTTTCATCGATTGACTACTTCTACTTTGCACTATGCGGCATGGCTCCCTTTCATATCTAATTCCAAACATTTGTCTCAATCAGTGTTCATCCAATTACATGATTGAAATGTAAACTCACACCAACTCCCATCCACCTCTAAAATGTCATCTCTTCAACTAGTCTTAGATCTTAATACTACACAAGAACGTGTAATCCAGAGTCTCTCACCGTATCCCATTCACTGTAGTTTCCGCTTTCCGTTTTTGCATTGAGCAGAGGATTAATAAAAATCTACGTTTTTGATCTTTCCTGGGAATGACTTCCTTTCGATAATCGAATCATACCCTGTGATGGAATAGTTGAGCGCTTTCCACCAGAAGTGACTCTTAGCCCAAAGGAAGACGTATGCGCCCAGAGAGTTCTGCAAGTGTGTGATATAGTATAGTATCAGTATAGTCTTATACGCTATTACTACTAGGGTGAATAAGGAGTGAGTGATATACTATATATATTAACTATTCATATAGTATAGGCTAATTAGTTATATATGTACTTAGTATTATGTAGATAGTATTCATCTATATAGTCCGTATATATATCTATGTATTATACTAAGGAGAAATTACAGTAACTCAATGAAAAGCTAGAACTCAATATGCAATAAGAGGTGGAGCCATTTAAAAACGTTAACTTAATAAGGCTCGAGCCGATTGAGTAAAAGCCTAGTACAGCGACGCCAAAATAAACTTCGAGTGAAAGAGACACGCGCGGAAACTCGGTTGCTAAAAGTAACATAATCAAAGATGGGACTGTCTATCATAAATCTTTCATAAGTAAGAACTAAAACAAAGCGACCGTTTCCGCCAATAGACGGTAAAACATAATCTGCACCAAAGTGACCTTAAATGATTAAAAAGAAAACGCGAAGAGTCTATAATTTGGCTGGAATAATACTAATAATATAAATCGAAATTTTAGAAATTAAATGTTCCGACCCTAAGTAATTTTGTATTTTTGACTACGCTTATATACTATACTCACTAGACGTATCAATGCTTAATCGCCCACCCTTCATCCTACGACTGCCACGGCTCTCTAGTAACTTATATACGGCATATATTATATATATTAGTGATATATTATAAATATGAACTACTATGATATATCACTAGCCTCAAAGCTACCACCTAACTCCACCACGGCCCACTAGTAGCGTATCGTCCACATCGAGAATCTAGATAACGTATATTACCTCTAACTGTTAGCTAGCTCACTATACTTAGCCTAGGTATCAGTGAGATATATATATAGTACCTCGTGTATATATTAATATTACGATAACTATATATACGTCAGTATAACTCTAGATAAGCTATCATGCGTAGTACTAGTATATACTTAAAGATATTACTTATAGCGTTACTATATATATCGGGTTTTTTAGGAACTGAGTATACTCTTTGTGGACAAACTCTTTTAGTGATGAGCCTTTAGTAGTTGTACTGCAAGGTATTATAACTAGCGATGTGTATGTTGATATGAAGGGGACACATTGAGAATTATTACTGTTAAGACTTTCCAGGTAATAGCATTTGATAATGAACTTGCTTCGTACTATTTCGGCTCGGCCAAAGCAGTTTTGATATAACCCCCCTTATGCTACGGGCGCTGACAACAATAGAGTCAAGACTTACTCAAAAATTAAATGTGTTTCTAATGGGATAAAAAGACAATACTGGTTGGAGTACATATAGAGCAAATTTGATATTTACTGAATTTATATAGAATTAGTTCGCTATCGAGCTGGTGTGTAAATAGTGTGCCTTCTCTCCTATGCTGTCTTGGGTCACTGCAGAATACCTTTACTTTTTACCTGCCCACCCATTATAATGACAGGTTGTTGACGACGGGAATAATGAAAAAGTTAGAGTTCAAAGTTATGTTGATATACGTGAAGGTATTTCTTATCGTGTGTTTCTCTTAGCAGGCAATTCTCGGGACTTGATTTCATTAGGTTTCTGTTTATTTTAACTGGTCTAGTCGTTAGGTCTGTTTTTTTTCTATCCTATTATTTAACTTCAAACGCGTTTAAACGATAGCCTTTTTTCCTATGTCTAATATCAGTGTTTGAGAAATTTGTCCCATAACGTTAGAATGGGGCGACTAGCTGTGGACTTGATCAATTGCTAATAAATATAAAACGTCTTACCCCAAAAGGTAACCTGTCCGAGTTTTATTTGGGAAATCCAATTACAGTATTTTACAGGTTTTACTTAAAATTTGTAAAATAATCTCTCTTTTATTCATTTTTACTTTTTGATTTGGAGGCTAGCTTAATATTACCAATCTAGAATCATATGATTTACCCATTGGAGGAGCTTATATATCTTTTCTTATTCTTTATCTCTATTTGGAATTTCGATACTATAATCTATAATCTTTATCCTTATTATTATTATATCTATCATTCGTTTCTCTTCTTTTCTACTTTTCTATATCTCTTTATATATCTTCTCTCTATCATATTCTTTTTTATTCATTATCTTTATCTTATTATTTATATTTCTCTCGTCATTATTACTTATCTCTCTTATTCTATTTCATACTCTTATATTATATATCTACTTCTCTTATATCTTATTATTTTATATCTTACTTCTATTCTTTATCTCTTACTCACCTATTATTTCACACAGAGGACTCTATTTACTCTCTACTATATTTTTATATATATCTCTATTATATTCATCTATATTCTTCCTGTCCAATGTTATTACCTACACGCTGTGCTACGGCCTCCTCTCTACACTGTTCTAACCTTATTATCACCCTAGCTTTCCCGATCTATCATTCTACGTGTATCTTTTTACTTCTTAGTCGTCTCTTCTTTTTGTTTTGTGGATCTTATTTTGTGCGCTTTCCTTACTTACACGTGCTCCATTCGGTTGTTTTCGTACACTACTTCATTCTCCTTGAGGCCCCTATATAAAGTCTTTGCACGGAGCTACCTTTTGACGGTCTTTCTTACGGTTTCCTTGTTGCCTATCTATCAGCCTCTATTGCACTTACCCATTTTCTATCGTTGGCTACTCAGTTATTATGTGCGCTCACAGGTGGTCCCTGACTATTACCTTCTCACTACTACTTTTTGTATGTGATATTGTCCGTCATCCCCCTACCCAGATCGCATCTACTCTCCTTGTTTGTTCAGTTCATATTACTGCTCTATCGTCCAACGCTCTCACTTCGTACTACCGTACATCCCTTATTGCTATTCCTATGTGTATTCTCTGCTTGTTCATTTTAGTGTGCTTAGTGGCCTCAGTACTTATTGGTACTATCTGTCCTTCATTATGTAGTGCATTCCACTTTTATCCTTGGGTCTATTTATTCCTCCCCTGTTATTTGTGGACTTCCCTTGTCCCTCATCTTCTCTCTCGCATTCATCCGGACCCGCTTCGGATAGACTACTGTGCATGTGCTACTTTTTTTAGCTCTTTTACGCTTTCCAGGACTTTTGACCTCGATCTGCGCATTTATTTGTGATCGTACGTTTTACTCACCTGTATGGCGCTTTTTATGGTTTGCACTACCGTTGATGGATCACCCTCGACTATATTTCGCCCGGCCGTGCTTCTATTTACGTCATGGACTCTGTCCAGTACTCTACTAGTTGACTTTGGTCGTCTTTGCGGGGCATAGCTCCGACTTCTCGCTTTGCGTTTTCTCTCGTTCGTGATCCTATTATTTTTTGCTCCTCTAAATATTTTCTTATTCATCCTGAGTATGTATATTTTCCCAGAGTTTAATACTGGAGAGATATATCGTCATGATGAGATTATGCTTTTTTATTTCTCTATATCTCTCATATTTATTTTTAATATATCTAAAGTTCTTATTAATCCATAAATTTTTCTTAATTTGAAAATCTCTTTAATTCATTGTTAACTTAATCTCTATCTATCTATTCTCTATCTATTTTTCAATATTATATTGTTCTATCTCATATCTCATTTTCACAACAGTACAAATCTATCTATCTATCTATATACTGTATATCTCTCTCTATCTATCTTCTATATATTATCTTATATATTCTTTTTCTATTATTTTATATTATCATATTCTCTTCCATAATGTCTGCATTTTATATTCTTTTTACTTTTTGATATGAGACACGATACTTCCCTTTTATCCTTAACCTGTCACTTGCACTTATTTTGGGTCATACTATTCATATCTCTTTTTATTCATTTTTTTTTTATTTTCTTTTATTTTACCATTTAAATTTTAATGTCTTATTTTTCCTTGCTACATTTTTTTCACTCACCTTTTCACTTCCCTGATTATCTCGTCTTTTTGGTGCTTCTGTATTTTTATACGTTATGTGAGTCTCTATCCTCCTTATCCTTCTTGTCCATACTCTCTACTATATCCTTACTATCTTTACTATTATACTCCTCCTTCATTCCTCTTCAACTTCTACTTAACGTAACGTTATATATATCCCTTATCACTTCACTTATTATATCCTTTCTCATCCTACTCTTTACTTTCATATCATTCTATTTAACTTTAGTATTCTATAATATTTTCTTAATTTTTTCTTTTTCTTCATCTTCTTTCTTATTCATTCTTTTCTTTTAATTCTCTTTAATTTCTGAGATTCTGCCTCCTTTTCTTTCTTTGATACTTATTCTTCTTTTTTTCTGATTTCTTATTAATTATTATTCTTATATATTACTTCTGCGCTTTGTCGCAGTATTATGTCTTTAATTACCTATTACGGTTCTTTTTTTCTTTCACTTTTTCTACCCCTTAGTTTTGCACGAGTACGCTGAGCTACGACGCTGGCGCGGCGACGCGCGGCGCGCGCGGCGCGCGACGAGCTGCGGCGCGCGCGGCGGCGGGAGCGCGCGAGCGCGCTTGAGCGGCGCGGGTTGCTCGCGCGGCGGCGCGCCTTGGAGAGCAGCGCGCGTCTGCGCGAGGGGAGCGTACGGCGAGCGCGAGGGCGGCGAGCGCGCGGGCGAGCGCGCGCGGCGGCCGTAGGCTACGCACGCCGAGACGTAGAGCCTCGTAACGCTCGCGCGCGTACGGCTGAGATATACAAGTTATAAGCGTAATATGAGTAAGCGGCGCAGCGGCGGGTGAGCGGCACTGACGCCATCTGCCGACAGGACAGCCACGCTGGATTCGAGACGGTCGCAGTAGTCGGATAACGCGCGGAATAGAGGAGACATATAGTGAGCTCGAGCTAGTAAGTGGCGACGCTGAACGAGTGCAGCGCGAAGAGAGCTGATCAGAGCGGCGATAGCGTAGAGCGGCGCGCGTGATAGCGTGACGTAAGGCTTTTTCCCCTCACCTTTTCACTTTCCCGCTTATATATTCTCACCCATTGTTATCTTCAACTTGTATTTGCTCTATTATATTATACTTTTCGCCACGGTCTTAGCTCTTCTATTTACATCTCCCTCTTTCTTGATTGCCTTCTTACTTTACATCGGATCTTCTTCCTAACTCCTGTTTTACTTTTTCTAGTGGTTATTATGTCTCTCTCATTTATCTTCGTTTGTTTTCACCTATTATTGAGGTTTTTTTTATACGGCATGCTTTTTTTCTTATAGTTAGGACATTTATTTCTTTTGTTATATTCTTTCGGCTGTAGGTTAAAAAACGGAGGTATTAGCTTTTACATAGCACGCGTTCGGTCTTGCTGAGGTTTACCTTGAAGACCGGTGTTACGCGGTAAGTCTACGATTGGCTTGTTACGCTCTGAGTTTTTTCCTGCGGTTTGTCTCTTTACAGTGTGTTTGGGCACGAGATTTTCGTGAGCTACTAATTCGTTCTTGATATCACTTTAAACTATATATTTTATTATCATCTCTCATTTCTCCTCTCGTCTCTCGTTCCCTTTCTCGTCTGTCCCTCCTACTCCTCTCCTCCCCTATGTCGCAAGCCTCTTTCTTTCCTTGCGCTTCTCTTCTCTTCGCTTATTACCGTATTATGTTGTTATGGTCAGTGCGTTTCATCTTTCTTATCCTATTGATTTTTTCATTTCTATCTTATACCTGATTCCGCTATTTTGAGCCCTCACTTTTGAGTGTTTTTTTGTTATCTACTATTAGTTTATCGTTACATATTGCCTTATATTACCTTTTTGTTTTATATTCCCACTCGCCTTTTACCTTTGTGAGCCTTATTTTACTTCTTGCTTTTATAGTGATTATAATACTGGAGCGTTGTATTATTGTTCTTAGCTTTACTTTTTCTCTGTAAGAGTATCTTACTGCTATTATATACTTGTGCGTTACGCTGGCTTGCCAATCTCTCTTTCAGCTCTAGTTCAGGTTAGGTTGTCTAGTACTTTAGATTACGATCCTCACGTATCCTTATATGCTATGAACCATAACAGTATATTCACCATAATCAGTTATCCAAGACGGTCACCTATGGGGAGTCATGCTTCCTTATCCTTGTTAGGTATACCGCTATTATACTGAATTTCCTTTTAGCTCCTTTATCCTACGCGTGATTATGTACCTGATTATATCTATATTATAATATATATATATATATATATATATATATATATTATATATATATATAATTAATAAAAGAGAGAGAGAGAGAAGGAGAGAGAGATGGAGAGAGAGAGACGAGACGAGAGAGAGAGAGAGAGTCAACGCCTAGACTTAAAAATCTCTCACCACTTGAACTTTGCCTCCCGGCGCTTTGGTTTTTTTTTTTTTTTTGTATGCATTATGTTTTACCTCTTGACGTCAACACATCCGTGATTTCAACTCATTACCCTCCGGAAACCTTACCCTCGTACTCTAGTGTTTTATGCTAGCAGTAATCCTTAATTCTCCAAAGGTTCTCATGTTGGATTTCCTTATATCTAACTCATACGTCTTATTGAGTATTTTTCCTATTCTTTTGTCTTGTACCTTCTTTTAGTCTCAGATGGTAATTTTTTGCACTACCCCTACGCGGTTAATATCTTTGCCTTCGCGGCGCCTAAGGATCAGTATGAGGTGGACCCTCTATTCTTGGTTTTTGTTTATAACTAGCTAGTTATTATTGAGCGCCTGCTTCTTTTGCGTTCTTTCTTGCTCCTGTTTTTTTCTGCGGTGAGCTGCTTTTTGTTTTATTATGAGCTATTTTATTCCTATATCATTGGATTATCTCGATTCATAATATCCTTAGTATATATTCTTATTTATTCTTTTATTCACTCCGGCTCATTATTAGCTACACGTAGTATTGTTTTTTTCATTCTCCGTGATTACCCAGCTGTCCTGATCCTTACTTGTTATTCACATTTGCTTTCGCATTTTACTATCTGGAAATGTTTATTTCTTTGTCGATCCACAATATCTGACTTAGTCTATTTAGATTGCGAAAATTCCGTTTAGTACAAATACACTATAAGTTATTAGTCAAATATAGTGTTAATCATATTAGCTGCAACCTTGTAGTAGCGTTCGAGGTTTTGCTAATTTGTAATTTGTTACATGAGGAAACATATGAGCTTTCGACTCATAGCCTTTGTGTGCGCTCTTCAGATGTAGTTATATTTGCATGAGATCTACACATATTAGTGTCTTACATAATAAAATTGATTTTTAACAAAATTAAAGTTATTAATATAAATTATGAATATTAAATACATTTTATAGTTTTGTGCTTTTAATAGTTTTTTTTAAAAAAGTGCCGTGAGTTTTTTTGGCCAAGTCGCTGCCAGTAAGAGAGTTTCGTTGTGCTTATCGATACGGTCTGTTTAGAGATGGGATCCTATCCGCACGGTACGGGCACTGTTTTTTTCGGTGAAGTGGGATTTAAGAGATTGTATTTCCGGGCTGTTGTTCATATTTCTTTGATGTATTTTTCTTTGCTGTTCGCATAATCGTTTGCATTTTTTACTTATCAGAGAGCTAATATAGAGTTTAGATCTTTTTTTGAGCTATTATTGTATGTTAAAATCCAATGATTCTTACGGAGCGAGTATTAACTTATGTTTTTTCTAACTGATGCAGATGATTGGCAACATTTCTGGAGTGGAGGAATTTTAGTGATAAACATCCGTGGGCGTAATTTAATATGTCTGATTAGTTTTGATACGGTGTTTTTACTCATGAGCTATTATTTTATGTTTATTAATTGATGGTTGTATATTTGACTCATTCCCTTAGTCGTCTTAATTTTTTGTCATTTCGAGTCCTTGTGTAAGTACTTTTCGGCTTTAATTTTACCTTTATTGTCGTTCTTAGATATATATATTTGTAGTAGTGTTTATTTGTTTACCTATCGTGGTAGTGTTTGGATTGAGTATACCATCTAGGATACTAAGTAGTTAGATGTACCGGCCTCTAATAATATTCACAGTTGTCTAATTGTTTACTTTCTAAATAACGAATAGTCATGAGTATAGTAAAAAAAGAATCAATGATCGGTCTCTTTAGGTAAAAAAGTTACAGCTTCTCTAAAGCTTTAAAAAAAAAATCTCTATATGATCGAATTTCTTTTTTATCGTATATGCAAAATCAGTGAGCCAAGTGGGGAGATCGTTTGTAAAAGAAGCTATCTCGAGTCATTCACGATGTGCTCATTTGTTTGTCCCAGTAAGTCAAATCTTGGTTTTTTTCAGTCACGTATATATTTCCCTATCTCGTAGGTTTTAGTCTACGGCTTACGTGCATTTCATTTTTTCATTGTGGATCCATTCAGCAGTAGGGTCTCTGGTGTTAGGCTGTATCCACGTCTTATTGATTTTGGTCGTGGCTATCTTTTCTTGTTTTCGTTCTGTCGGTGAGTTCTGTCCGTTTGTGTTTTGTTTGCTTTTTTCTTTTTTTTTTCTTTTTCTTTTCCTTCTTTCTTTTTTTTTTTTTAGCAAATCTTTGTATAATGACTGTTAATGACGATTAGCTTTGTGATTAATGTTTTTTTCCTTTCTCCTTTTTTGTTTTTTTCTTAAGATTCAAGATGATAATAATACATTGTAGTGTCTTCTTTTATTAGTTTGTAATTTTTTTTTATAAGGTTGCTCTGTTTTCTTTATTATTTTTGTAGTGTGTTTTTTATTAATTTATAGTATATTTTTTCGTAATTTTTAGTGTTTTCTATTAGTTTGTAGTGTTTTCTTTATTAGTTTACTGTTTTGCTTTTATTATTTAGTGTTTTCTATATTAGTTGCATATTTTTACTAGTTTCTGGCGTTTTCTTTATAGCATCTACTGATATGGTTTTTTATTAATTTGAAGTCATAGAACTTGTTTTTTAATGTTTTTAATTATTTCTTAGTATGATTTTAGTGTTTCTCATAGTGTTTTTTTCCCTTTCGTAATTTAGTTTGTATATTTCTCTTTGTGTTTTTAGTGTTTCTTTATTAGGTACTTGTTAGATATTAGTGTTTCCTACTGTGTTTTCTCTTATATTTTAAGTTTTCCTTTATTAGGTTCTTATAACATTAGTTTTCTATAATGTTTTCTATATTGTTTTTAACTTTCCTTTATTAGGTATTTGTAAGATAGTGTTTTGTGCTGTGTTTTTACTCTTGTAACTTTCAGAGATTGCTTATTAGGCCCTTGTATGAAATTTGTGTAAGGTGCTTTTAGAATTTTTTTATATATAAATTTAATTATAAGAATAGCTTTTCTTATTTTTATATATTTTTTAGGTTTATTTTGGTAGATATATTTACTTCTTTATTTTTATTATTTCTTTTATTATATCTATTTATATTTTTTATTATATCTTGTGTTAAATATCTTTTAGTTTCTATTCTGACCCTTTGTTCGATTTCGATAGAGGGGGGCGTCGAAATATCATCGATACCGGAGATAGCGTAGCGCTCGACGATCAGGGATGATTACGTACTAGGGTGGCGGGCGCGTCGATAGGTAGTGAGTAGGCGTACGTAGGCGGGTTATTAATTTTTTTGTTTTTTTTTTATCATTCATAAAACACTATTATTTTATTTCTTGTTTTGATGTTTAGCGACTTTATTCTATTAGTTATTATATATTACTTTCTATCTCACCTATCCTTCTATTTATAATTTATTTATTTTTATCTTTATTTATCTTATATTATTCATCTTATCTTCTTATTTATTTTACTTTTTATTTTACTTTATATTATTAACTGTTTCTAGTTTTTTCCTTTCTTGCTCTACTAATACGTCGCTCAATTTCATCCCAAAGATGCTCTTATATAGGTTTGGCTGAGGTTTGTGTTTGGTGTGGGGAATGTTCCCCTTGTGTCTGGACCCATTTTACTTCTTTTTTCTCCTCTCTATCTTGGCATGCGTCCCTTACCTCCCGCAACCTCACACTTTTTTCGTGGTTTTTACTTCTCCTCCTGATTTCTCCATTTATGGTTTAGATTTTCCCCCTTTTTTTACATCCTGTGTGTGGTGCCGTGGGTGTGTATTATGTTCGTTTGCCGTGCGATTCTCTCCTTTTTTTCAAATCGAAATCCCTTAATCCATATAATAAACATTTTATTTGCTTTTTCTTCTCCTTCTTAGATACTTAAGATTCTCTAGAGTTTTTTTCCTTTATATATGTTATGGATAGTTTTCATGCGAGAACGCTTTCTAATAATAGCCATGGATTTACATGCTAACCGCGAAAGAGACCGAACTCACACACTCTGCATCCCCGGCACACTGACTGGTACATGATTTTTTAAGTGGCGGAAAATGTAAAAAAAAACAATTATTGTTAATAATTAAGTAATTTGAGTAGAAAGCCTATTAGAGACCTTTTATACGTTCCTTAGCATTCTTCTTTACTTCGTTAAAATAAACGGCAGTTTTTCTACATTTTGTTTGTTTTTTTTTTTTAACTAAAGAAAATCCCCAAGGTAGACCGCACCGATGGCAGGAGTCGGGTCTCTCGGCCTTCCGGGGAACTACGGGGTTGGACTAGATTTCCCCCCCCTCGGGGAGGGTCTCCGGAACCCCCGCTCTTTTGGTATTTGGGCGGTGTCGCGGGGGTTCCTCCGCCCTCCCCCTACGGGGTATGGAAAACTCCCCCCTGTGTTCCCACCCGTTCAGTAGCAATCGTAGCCGGACCTCTTATAAATTTGCCGTTAGTAACTCTTTACAAATAATATATTATTTATCATGTCCCCCGCCGGCTCGAGCTCCCTCCCCCAATAAAAAAGCAATTTTTTATAGTTTTTTTATTTTTTTTATTATTTTGTTATATATTTGCCTAAACCAAAATTTTACAAAGGACATTTCAAAAATGTTATTCCTTTTCCTCTGTATGCTATTTGTAAGTTTTGAGATAATAACATTTCCAATTTATTATTTTTGCGCTCATTATATATTTTTCTTTTTATTATCTTATCATTAAATAACTCAATTATAATAATTAATTCCAATCCTATAACTGTTGGTTCAATCTGAAATCGACAACTAGATTACTACCCTTGAAACTGTTTTGTATTTAATGTAAAAAGAAATACATCTATATATAAAGGGCATTCTAGTAGTATAAACTCTATATATATCCTTTGAATAAAAATATTTGAGGTAGACAACAGTTCATATTACTTCGAGCCACATAAATGTTTACTTAGTTATATACATATCTATAAAAACTATATACTTTTTTTTCTTAACTTTGATTGTTCTTTGGTGGTTCAATTGTGAAATCTTTCTCTATGCGCTAGCTTTTCAAGTAAGTATTCTCAAAACTATTTAGCATATTGCTGAACAGAATATTAATCATAATCTCTAACATTAATTAATTTATAATCATTTCATAATTTTTCAAGAAAAATTGGATGAACAAACTACATTTACAGCGAACGGATCCACTCAAGACCGTACACCCAAGATTTGACCTTTCAAATATTTATATATTAGGATTTTGTTCTACGTTTTCTTGATAATGCCTTCTTTCATTCATTCTTTCTATCTCTTTATTTTGTTATAACTGCAATATTAATTTATATTATACTGGGTCTATTATTGGTTGTCGTATGTGCAGGGTCATTTATTTTTTTATTTTATGGTTTAGATCTCCTTTTATTTTAATTTTTACTTACTATAACTTATTTTACTATATAATTATTTGCTTTAACTGTCCCTGTCTTGTCTCCTAAACGTACTGAATTTATTCTTACTGTTATATTTACTTTCCTTGCTTTCATTTTATATATGTATATTGATTGAATTGGTATTTTTTCCGTATTTATATATATTTACTGAGTCTTAGGATATAGTTAGTGGGGTTTGTAGTGTTATTATTTCATCTTATTCTTTTTGTTATCTTTCTATTAATTTATTTTAATTATTTTCATTCCTGCGCCTCATCGTATATTCCTGCAAAACTAGTGTGAATTAAATGTACCTTAAATAATTAGATTTTAAAAACTTTATAATATCGACTAGGATCAGATAATAGAAGAGCTATATATGTAGTCCTTGGGCCCATATATATCATTACTCGATATATGGTGATATTTGTACGGTATATGATATAGGGTTATAGTTGGTTGTAATCTGTTTTTATGTTAGGCGTGAGACCCTATTGTTTATTTCCTTATTTCGTTGTTATTGTTGCTTCTCCTGAGTGTCTGGAAGTGTCGGTATGTCCCTTGTATAATATTATTAGGTGGGGGGTTCTTTATTGCTTTGTCCGGTTAGAATCTCAGATACGTATTTTTTGTAATTTTTATATCTATTTTCTTTTATAGGCTGTTGGGCTTTTTTCTATTTTTGTCTCAACGTGTGACTTAGTGGAATGTATCAGGTGTAATTATATAAATATATATATCATTATTATTATAGTGATGCTTGTGTTGCGTATTATGTCGTTTTCTGTAGCCCTATTCCCTTATACTTGTTGCTTGTTATGGTGCTTTTATCTTTCCACTATAGTTCTTGTGTATACTCTATTTTTATTAATTTGTCTTTTACTTGAGTATGATTTATCTCATTTATTTGTAGCCTATATCTGATTATATGTAGCTTTGTAGTAATAGTGCTGGTTATATTTATTAATTTGCTGTTTATTATCTTGTAGGGTCCCTCCCTATGTCACTTGGTGCGTAGTATTTCAGGCTGTTCACTCTCTTTTTATAATATCTTTTCATTTTTTAGCACTTATATTTGTTCAGGTTTTAACATGTGGCTAGTTTTCTTATTCCACTATTTTGTTAGGTTTTATTCGGGAAATAAAACTTCCAAGTTTAAGTATATTATATCTTTGCTCTGCAGTATGGTCATCGATATATATATTATACTATTATTAATTGGATGCGCAATCCCCCGAGTATCTCGTATATTCGTAGTGAAGAGTTTATGCTGTCTTTGTCTAATAGGGTGCTCATGTTGGCTTCTCAGATCGTATGTATCTGGCGTCATATTTATTCGGACTATCCCTTCATTTCTGACCCACATATTCTATTATTTCAGCTCTTAAATCCAAATTTGTTTTAAAACGTGTTCTACTTTGTAATATATTCCAGCATGAAGTTATATTAATTTGGTTCCTTGTGAAAACTTTTTGTAGTGTATGAGCTTAATATAACTTTGGAGTGACTGTGGCCCTAGGATTTATGCTATTTTCAACATAAAAGGTTTTACAGTGTTCTTTAAAGTTTCTTTTAAAGTTGGCAATGTATAGAGGTGGAAAAATAAAGTTCAAGGTTACTGAAGTTTGCTTAATTTTCATTGTTTCGTTAAGCAAGTTGAGATGATGATTCAATTTCAATTAATGTAATGTGTCTGTTAAATATGATTCACGTGTCTCGTTCCTTATCTTCATCCGGTTGTTTATAGTTTAGTTTATCAGAAAATAGTTGTTTAAATCGTATTCTTGGATCATCATTATAGTGCTATACGAATCCGTACATTGACATATCATCTGTAACTTCTGAGTTGCGATATGTTGTTGGTTCGTGATCGTTCCTTTTTTCCTCTTTCCTTTCATTTCGTGAGTAACTGGCTTAATTCTTTCTATGTCGAAGTCTTCTCTTCGTAGAATTCATAGTCATTGAGATGTCGATTTTGCGTAAATTGGCGGAATATTATGACTACTATTCCTAATAGCTCAAGTGCGGTGGTGTTGAATTAACTTATTATATGCCTTTGGCTTGGGTTGTTGACTCTATTTTCTCTAATCCTATTAATGTGGACTAGGAATAAGAAGTTTTCAGTGTTGTCAACAAGTGTGTGTCTTTACTGTTTCCTCCTTTACTATACTAGGTCCTGAATAAGATTCCATTTATTATAATTCTACTTGCTTGATACCACTAATCCTTTATCTATTTCCAATATGTTAAACTCTGTCGTTAAATTACTTCTTATTTTGCTTATATGTTCTGAATATTATTATATTTACTAGTGTACCCTTTACGTATGGATTTAAAGGTGTATACTATTAAAATATTCTTTCGTGTCTCACATGATGTGGTTGGTGTTGACAAGTTTGTAATATATAAATAGTATTACTATTGGGTTACGTATTTATGGTCTATCTTACTGTGTGTAACTATTTTATATTATGTATGTTTATTGTATGATTAATATTCTTATTGCTGTACTTACTTTGCTACTGTTTTTTATTCTGAGTTTATTTATGAGGTGTAGTTATATAATATATAATGCTTTACCAGGTGTGTATGTTATCTCCTATTGATCTTTATTTACTCCCTTGTTTTTGATAATTCTTATATATATATATATATTTTTGTTAGAGTATTATGTATAATATTAGTGATTGGTTTTTTGCTTTATATTTGGGAGTTTTATATTATTTATATATATTACGTGGCCCGGTAGTTCAGTTGTATGAGTGGCACTCGCCAAACAAGCGTAGGGTCCTCTAGTGCTTGTCTAGATGGTCCCGGCGTTTTGAAAAAGTGGTGAGCTTCTCTCTCCCTCCTAATGGGGGTCTTTGGCCTTTCGTCTTGTTCCTCTTTTCTCCGGTTGGTCGTTTATACTTGAGTAACGAGTCCTACTTTCGTCTTGTCTTAGTGCTCTGTCGGCTTCCGTCAGCCGTGTGTTCACTCTCTCTCTAATAATTTATATTATTATATCTCAAAAAGAAATTACATAATATATGAGGTATCATTATTACTGTATCTTTTATATATTATTTGCTTTTTTTTTAGTCTGGTCTTTTATAATTATTTAATATATATATTATATATATTATTCTTTTTATTTATTTTTATTATTTTACTATATATTATATTATTTTATATATATATATATAAACATAATATAAATAAAATAATGGCCATACACAATTTGCATCGAACCTTAGTTTCAGAAATTTCTTGAAATAATGTCCTCGAAGAAATCAGGTTTGCATTTTTGTTTGCTTTTGGATACAAGATAAAGCCTATTTTATATATTATTTTATTTTATGTTTTTTTTCATTAGATTTATTTTTTTAAGTATTTCTTTTATTTTAGTATTAATTTAATATAACCACCTGTATCGGTAAGTTATGTAAGTTTTTTATTTCTTATTAATTATATTATAATTATTTATTTTTCTATTATTTATTTTTTTTTTAACTTATTTATATTATTATATTATAATATATTATTATTATTATATATTTTTTTATGTAAATTTTTTTTCTTTCTTTTATTATATATTATTTATATTTTTTTTTTTTTTTTCTTTTTTTTAGCTTAGATTAATTATATTTTTTATTATATATATATATATATTTTATCATTTTTAATATTTTGGTTATATATTTATAATCATATTCTTATTTTCATATTATATATGTTTTAATCTATTTTAATTAAATATATTACTGCATCTTTTATAGGAATAAAAGATTTTTTTTTATATTTTTGTAATATATATATATTTCTTATATATATATATCTATAATTATATATTATAATCTTATATTTTATTTTATATATTTTTTATATTCATTATATTATTATTAATTTTTTGACAGTAGTTGTTTCTCTCGACACAAAGATGCAGTGGCGTTTGCTTATTTTTTGCTTTGATATTACGGATTGCTGCCATAGTTTATATTAGATATAATCTGATGGTGGCGTTTGTATTGGGAGTAGCTGTGAGGGCGTGCGTTACTGGGGGACTAAGGTGACAGTACGTAGACGGTTTATATATTATTCTATTTAGGTCATTCCTCATTACTTGACAGGTATTGAGTATAGGCGTGAGTTGTGGTGTGTTTTATATTATGCCGCTGTTTGAATTTGGATGTATTAAGGTGGAGTGGCGTGTACATAAGTGAGTAGCGGGGATTGTATATATTGATATAATATTATGGTATATAATTTGTGAGTGGGGGTGTAGATATTCTAGTATTGATGGTCTGCTTACCATAGTATTATTTTATGAGGCTGTTGTATAGGTGTGATTCAGTTATGCTTATTATTATATGCTATATATTTTGGTGGGTTGTGAATTTATAATTATGTAGAGTTATATCCGGTGGATTCGTTTATGTTATAACCCTATTATATATATTTATTTATGTTAGTCTTATAGTATTATTATTTCATGCGTGGTTAGTATTTATTAGCGTATATGTCTAGTTGGGTGCCTGGGGCGCCGGGCGGCTATAGTGAGATATTTGTACGTAGTGTTACTTCTTGCGGGTTTCATTTTTACGTTTTATTCAGGGCGGTTATTTATATTAGTATTTGTGTATGGTATTTGGTAAATCTACAATATATTTTAGGCTAGGTAGTTGCTATACAGGCTTATGTTTATCTGGTTTAGTAAGTATATATATAGATATACTGTCTTTAGTAGTACGGTTATTTAACAGTATTGAGTCGATTTTACTATATCTATAGATGTTTCCTATAGTCTTAGCGTATTTAGGGCACTGTAAGTGTTGGTTAGCATATCATACTGTCTCGGGGTAGTTGTATCCGCTCATTTGGATCCTTTTCTATATTAGGGCGTGTTAATCGGGGTATGGGCATAGGGGTGTAATTAGGAGTCTATTTTATAATATTTTATATATGACACAAATATTCATATTAGTAGTAAGTGGCTGTAGTATAAATGTTGTATACGGGTAGTTTTATGTACTTTATTATGATAAATTGTGTTTGTAGGGCTTTAGTATATGGTGGGGTATTATATTTACATTTGACGTAAACTATATCATATCGTCCAGACTAACTTTAACGGTGTTACCTAACTGTTGAGATAAAAACGGAGAGGCCATTTCGTAATTAAAAGTGAGTAATAGCTGTATAAATATAATTTTTCATCTCATCAACGAGAAGGAGATGGTATAGAACGCATCATATAGATATGGCGTGATCAAATAGAAAGATACATAGTTTACATTAATTAGGTGCCAGACCTCGAATAGTTTTTTGGTAAATAGAGTTAAGAGGCTAAGAGTTAACGGTACTAACTATCCTCATCTCTCTTCTCTCGACTTGAAGATTATAAGAGGCCATATTGACTGTGTCCTCTCTCATGTCTTCTTAGTCTACTATCATCGAATCATGTCTTCTCTTATATATAAATAAATCTATTATTCAAATAATGATTAAAAAAAAATAGTAGAGTGTTTGTAATCTATGAAGTCTCTATCGAAATGAGGTCTTAGGTATAAGGTTATTTTATCAACTATATAATAGTCTGAGCGGGGTACTGATATTGAGGGTGGAATTATTAACTAGAGGGGTGCGATTACTTACTCAGTGGAGGATTGTCATGTTTCATGCGATTCCCCTTCTTCCCTCATTCTATTGGTGCGATTAATATCTACTTGAGATATATTATACTCAAAAAAATAATTAATAAAGGAAAAATTGGAAACAGTCGATAACAAAGAAATTATCTTCTTTCTACTACTTGATTTTATTTCATTTCGATTATCTCTCGATTAAAATTCTACTCTCTCTATCCAACTATTAGTGCACGATGTAGCATCCCCATCTCAGGTCATGTATCTCGAAGTTTACATGGTCTATTCAGTGCGATATAGTGTATCGTACTTTTGGTTGGAATATCAAATGTGTCTTCATTAGCTAGGAAAGGTGCACGGATCTGCGGAATGAGAAATCATCATGACCGATTACATCCAATCAGGAAAACATGAGCAAGAAATCTTAATAATTATCTGGAGTGGAATCGGAGTGGGAGAGTGTAATATTCGTCTCTGATATAGCGATCATCCATGGAATCATGCGATATTCTTAAATCGAAACTACATACGTCTTATTCATACTGGATTTGCGCATGCTGTAGATTCGATCATCGAGGGATATACGTAATACTTGTGTATCCATGTCATCCGTACAGTTTTGAGGTCGTGTCTGCTAGATCAATGGCTTCATACATGCGTCTTACTCTCATCAATGCGATTGCTATTATAAATGCAGATAATTCTAATGAAAAAATGATTATAGGGACAAAGATTTTCTTATACGCTGTACACGGAACGTCTAGAAGCAAGATGCGTCCTGGGGTTGTGCATGCATAGATCTTACTACAATTACATCAGAGAACTAATGTGTTGCGTCCCTTGCGCGCCCTTATTGGCCCGGGAGACCCGCCCTTTTCTCGGCGTGGATCGTAATAGCCGGTGGTGCTCCGTCTCTTCACCATTGACCCAGCTCGCCCCGCCCTCCGAACAACGACCTGCGCCATAATTGATATTTAAAAAGAAAAGGGTATGATGGCGAAAAATTAGAGTGGAACAGGCCAGGCTTGTCACCGGATAGCAGCCCTGCGTTTATCGCGTAACGGCCGGAAACCACGCCAAGCAGATGTTAAGACATGTCTCTCTGTCATGCACAGAGAGATCCACCCCCGCGGATGAGACCGATACTCAGCCGGCACGCCGCCGCTGCCCGCACATGAACCTAGGCGTTACCTCTGTCTCAACCAATAACCACCGCCCACTAACTTGCGTACCGCGCGACGCACTCGCTCCGCGATCAGGACCTTGTAGCTCTGGCGCGGGCGTCGATCGCGGGTGGGATGGTGCCGCAGCAGGGTATAGCGTAAGACGGCATAGCCGCTCTGAGCGTCGCATTGGTCGTAAGCACTGCCGGCTGCGCTCCCATCTCGCCCCGCCCTCCCGCCCCCCCTCGGCGCCGTCCCGCTCGCGGGTCCCGTGCCACTGGCCGCGGAACAGATCAGGTAAGAGAGTGTTATGGGGAAAGGAGAGTAGTGCAAGAGAGATAGCCTAGCGCACCAAGATATGCTTGATCGTCGCGCTTTTGAGAGCCTGGCCTCGCGCAATACTGTCATTATACCTCCTCCGAGCCCGCTGCCCCCGCGCCCCGCCACAGTGCATCGTGTCGACGACAGATTGTATCCTACCTCCCCCGTGGTGGTCATGTCGGTCCTTGTAGTATTACGCTTCGCGCCTGTATAACGCAAGATGATTACACTGCTGTCGTCGACACACCCCCTTGTGGCCCGCTTCCCAGACCAGCTTCACCAGTTTTTTTAGTGGCAGGCGGGAATACCACTTATCGGTACGCAGCCTCCCACGGAAGTTATGGATAGACATGTGACGGAAGGTTTCCGCGTCGATCATCCATTTTTTGTGTTTCTTTGTTCCCGCACCGAGAGGATGTATGCATACTTTGTCCCCAGATAAATATAACCGGAAGTCGTAGTAGATAACACGTAGCGCGACCGCGCGCCCACGATCCCCCGCGCTCGGCCTGTTCGCCGGTGTCTTCGCGCGGGCGCTTTGTCGCGGTTGGGTTTTTCCCGCCTTGCTTATCACCCCCGGTTGCGCGCCCCCCCTCCGGCCCTTCTCTCCCGCTCAGAGCGCCTCGCCCTCGGACCCGGATTCCGCCGCGCAGGCTCATTCTCGCCGTCCCCGCGGGCGGCCCATTGACCTCTGCGTTGCCGCCTGCCTGGGTCGCGGTCCCTCGGTCTCTCCGCGTGCCGCGTTCGCTGTGCCGGTGCGCCGCTCCTTCTGCCCAGTCGGCCTCCCGTCGGAGCTCAGCCTGCCCCTGCGGACCCCGACCCTTTTGCCCGCCCCCGCCTGCCGTCGCCCCTCCCCCCCCGCCGCTCTTGCTGCTTTGCCCGCCCCTCGCCCGCCGTCCGCCCCGCGCCGGCGCCCCCCCCCCGGGGGGAGTTTCTCGCCCCGTGGCGCCTTGTCCTACCGGTTCACCTGCTTGGCTCATGTCCCGCGCCCCCCCCCCGTCTCTCCGTCGTTCCTCCGGCGGCCCCCAACCTCCCTCCGTTCCTCGCCCCGTCTCTCGCCCCTTCCCTCAGCGCTCCGCACGCCGCTCCTGGCGCTCGGCCCGCAGTGCCTGCGCCTCCCGCTGGTCCTACGCCCTAGCGTTGCGCACGGGTTTCCCCGCTCATTTCGCTCCCCCTCCCCGTGCGGCGCTCTCGGGCGATCGTTAGCCGGATACGCGCCGGCTTCTTTTTTTCGGACCCAGGTTGGTCCTAGTGCGTCTTTCCCCCACCTGAGGGACTGTATTAGTATTGAGACCTAGAGATATAGTTGAACGAGGGACGAGAGTCAGCACGAAAGCACACTCCATCAAGACTCGGGAAGATTGCCATCCGGGCCACCCGCCTTCCTACGTTCTAGATTTCAGATGAGCCCATGCACCCGATCAATTGTAATCACAGGCAATGGTATAGGACCCTAAGAAGTAAGGAGGAGGAGGAAGAGATGTGCCAGAATCGTCTAGGGTTGAGTTCAGAGGAAGAACTAGGAAGGCAGAAGAGATTTTCCTTAATTCAGTTGAGAATTTAGCAACAGAACCAACAGATCGAATAAGAGGAGGAAAAGACAGATTTACAGAAGTTTGTTAGAGAGGTTTTTGGCAAGAGGCCAAAAAGATTTATCAGTAGGAGAATCAAGGGAGGTTAGCGCACTTTCGTTTGATGAAAGCCCGCTTTCTCGTCGAAGAGAGTATTCTGGCAACGATTTCTAGCTGAATTGAAAATTAGCAAGAGTGGATAGAAGAACGAGAATTTTTTCCCACACCCACGATACGCACTGTCTCTAGCCCTGAATGGCCAGAGAATAAGAGCACGATCGGAACTATGGATTATGAGACGAGAAAGATTTAGTCGCCAGAAGGAATGAGCCCTGCTCATACCCCCTCAACGTTACAGCTCCACCTTCGACAGAAGCCCAGCAAGCGTCACCAGAGTCCAAAGCAAGTCATTCCAATTATGCAGCGTAGAAGCGACGCAGGCCCCCAATCGGCCGATCAAAGTGCCAGAAGAAATAAACATTATATATTATCTATATATATATATATATATATATATATATATATATATATATATATATATATATATATTATATAAATATATAATATATATATATATATATATATATATATATCTAACTTATATATAATATATATTATATATATATATCAGAGGTGGGCACTTTCCGCTCTTTAGTCCGCTAGTCCGCCCGACGCGTGACTACCCAGAATAGGTGCGGACATAGCGGTGGTGTGGGTATTCATATATATCTGCACTACCACAACGTGCGGATCAAAAAAAGTTCTGGCACCTTACTTCCGGCAACCTTTCAAAAATGAAGATTTAATTCGCTTATTGGGAATAATTGATGGTAAAATAAAGAAATATAATTTAATTTAAGTTTAAATTAAATAATTATACTTTTAGTCTAAGCTTATTGTTTTTAAATAATTAAACCTCCAAAAATAATCCAACCTCCTTAAGGTACCATATATAATAAATAACATTTAAATTGATTTTTAGACTGAAAGGCTATTACCCTCATCTATTAACTTAATTAATATAATTATTTACTATAATAACTAGGCAATATCTAAACAAATTCTGTGTAAAAACCTAATTAATATATAGTATATCCTTAATGTATATATATATATATATATTATATATATATATATATTATATATATATATATATATATATATATATATATAATATATATTATATCGATTTATTAATGTTATCTAAATAGGACGTATGAATCGGTATTCCACAGTACTGGTAACATATAGATGAATAAATTAATACATATAATATATATATATATATATATAATTATATATATATATATATATATAATATATATATATAAGAGTATCTTTATATATATAGCTACCGAGCTGATACGTAGCATTAGCCTCGACTCTGCAGGAGTCGAGGCTTTCATGGATTCTACTAAGTCTTGGACGAAATAGAACTTCTTATGGGTGGAGACAGGGTGGTCAAAATATTCAGAAGGGAGGCAGAATGATTTAGGTGAGGACCTTAAAATTAGCAATGGACTGCTCGAAGTGAAGCTGACTAACACCAGCATTCCTCTCACCAAGGACATCTTTCCCTTTCAGCATATTCAGAATTTGTTGCACTTGTTCATAAAATATAATAACCTCTCCCTAGTTCTGCGGACTGTAATAGAGCGAATATTTAGTATTAGTGGGGATATTTTGAGGGCAAAGAGGGTCCAGCCTTACACTGGCTTTTAA
>JABUQX010031817.1:35000-38823 GCA_015478945.1 Trachelipus rathkii
TCTCGATTTAAATTTAACAGGGAAGTAAATTCACCATTTTCGTTAGCATTTTGATATCAGGTGAAATCTACTCTGTTCCACGGAAAGTCAAAATATGGTCTGTGGAAATCGGACTGTAGCTAAAACAGTTTTGAAGCTATAAGTTAAATCGTTAAAACTAAAATATTTAAGCACTAGTGGACATCTATTGTGTATTTAAATGCTTGCGCTTACTGGTTATTGATTTATTCAAGGAGGGGAAGGTCCTATGAAATTGCTTGTAACTTAGGATCGTCATGCGGTATCTGAATACACACACTTTTTTAACAATTGTCTTCCTTAATTCTAATAAAATCTAAATTTTCAATTTAAAGTGCTGCATCTGCAATGATGTAAAGTTTTATTCCAACAGTAACAATGATTTTTATAGCAAATTAGCGAGTTCTCTAGGTAAAAATTAGGAAATAAAAAATTAATCGCTTCAACATGAAGAGAACCCCATAAGTATAATATGTAATAATATATATTATATATATATATTTATATATAATATATATATTACTATATTATATATATATATATATATATATATACTATATAATATATATATATATAAAAATATATATATATATAATATATATATATATATATATATATATATAATATATATATATATATATGATATATATAATAATATATATATATAATATATATATATATAATAAATTATATAATATATATATATATATATTCAGGCGCGGCTTTTCCTAAAATATATTGGTAGTTGCATTTTACATTTTACTCACACACATCACACACCCATCACACACACACACCACACACAACACCATATATATATATATATATATATACTATATATATTATATTATATATATTATATATATTATATATATATATATTATATATATAGTATATATATTATATATATAATAATATATTATATTATTCATATTATATATATATATATTATTAATATATATATATATATATACTATAATTATATATATATATATATATTAATATACTATGTTGTGTGTGTTGTTGGTGTGTGTTGTGTGTGGTGTGTGTGTGGTGTGTGTGTGTTTAAAAGAGAGCATTGATGACCGTAAAGCATTAATCTCTAAAAATTAAAAAAAAATTACAATTATTTTAAAAAGTTATTAACTTACTTTTACAATTTTATTTAAAAAGGAAGTCCAAATTTATCAATCACATTATTATTAAATTATTTATTAAAATGATCGAAAGCATTGCTAACCCATGGTGTTTCTAAGCAAAGTTTAATTCTCTTTTAATAGTAGAAAAATAGCACTTAAACTTCGGGACGTTGTGCCGGAATGGTTATTTAAAAATTTTAATCGTTTCACATTTAACTAAAGTGGCTTCCAAGTGAATTTCTGTAATGAAATCGAATAAAGCCATGGCTCCAGACATAGAACGAATATTCTTCTAGGTATATATTAAAGATAGTTTTAAGTTGTTTATGTCAATGACAGTGTACACTTTACAGGTTTCATTTACATTTTTTTCAGGAAAGATGGAATACTGAGGAAACATTTTCGGCAGAAATAACGTGGCAATAATTAAATGTCGTGAGAACGTAAATCTTTCTTTTATCTTGACAATATAATGAGTCAATATCTCTTTAGCCTCCTCGATTTAATTCGGATGATATCTCGTTTTCTTCTCTGTTCCAAGTTTGTATTGTCTCCTGGACTCTTCACTTATTAAAAGAATTTTCCACTCAAAATTATCAATGAACATCTTGATTGAGGGGATCAGTGACCCTTTTTTTGCAGCCGGTCATAAAAAAAAGTCTACTGAATTTTATTGCAAAAAAAGAATGCAACGAATTTGAAATTATTACCGCTCAATAATTTTAATGTGACTTGACGCAAGGTTAATTGTATTACTTTTGAAATATTCTCCGGGAATATAATATTAAAACATTCTTTTATTTGTGTTTCTTATGAAAACTGTATTACAAATCTTGAATGAAAGTTCCACCTGGTTGAGATTAGCGAGGTAGCAAAGATTTTTGAAGATGTCATCCTTCCCACATCATTTTTCAAAGCTTACGTAAAGCAAAAATACATATTACAATAAAACCAACACTAAAAACACCTTTAAATCTTTTCTCCCCTTACCTACACAAATACATAACTCTGTTAAAAAAATCTTACCAAACACCATCAATATCACCACCTCCAATACCCTCTTTTAAGTACTTTCTTCAAACTCACACTCAACACATCATAATCCCTCTACTTTCACATGGCATTTACAAGATCCCTTGCTTAACCTGTATAGCTCTTATATTGGAGAACTCATGACTTCCATCTGCAGACATATTAACACAAATATGATCTTACGAAACCCTTCTGGCCTCACCATACATAGAGCTCCCTAAAACGCAAACAAATAGCTTATCACTCACATGACACTATAATCTAACATAGAATATTCTACACCTTAGAAAACTTACCGAATCTTTCTGTATAAACAACACCAAAAAACTTTAACATACAAAAAAACGAGCTCCTAATTGATTCCCATCTTAAACAACATCTTAAACTCCACACATTTTTTAAGAAATTAATCCAAAAAACTTTCTATTAATATCTTGATTTTTAGAATCCTTTAATTATGTAGTTAAATTTTAAGATTTATATATTTATTCATTATGTACTAGCATCTTGAAGAGGGCCTCTTAGGCTGAAAGCTAGATGGTAATATGATCCTACTAAATATAAATTAGTCAATTTTTAAAAATTTTAAAGGATTTTGAAATCCTTCTTTTAGTTTATTTTTTACCTTAAAGGCATTTAACCATTTACAATATTAAGCCTCAGCTTTACCTTAAAATATATATATATATATATTAATATAATATATATAATATATATATATATATATATATATATATATATATTTAATTATAATATAATAATATTATTTAACTGTATACTTATATACTATATATATATATAATATATATATATATATATTATATATTATTTGTATATATTATATATAAATATATATATATATATTATAGTATAATTATTATTATATATATAATATATTATATATACATATATAATATATACTAATATATTACTTATATAATATATATTATATAATATATATATATAATATATATTATCTATATATATATATCTATATATATAATATATTATATATATATATTATATATATATATAATATATATTATATATATATATATATACTATTATATATTTTTTCATGAAAGATTATTTTTTAACAAAATTGGCTTCACATACTAAAAATAAATCAATATTCCTTATTTAAACAAATTATATTACTTGTATTGATATATTATTATTATTATTATATTATTTATATTATATTATTATTATTATTATTATTTTACAAAATTCAATTTAAAAAATATAGGGGAAACAAAAAAAGTTATTATTTTGTTGTAGCCTTTGGGCTTTTATGGGCTTTTAATGCAAATGTCAGGGCTGGACGATTTACTTGGAAAGGGGAAAGATTTGTCGCAATTGCTCCTACTTTATCGAATAATAATGATATTATGATATATATATATATAAATATTTATATATATATATTATATATATATATATATATATTATATATATATATATAATATATATATATAATAAATATATCTATTATAATATATATATTATTATATATATATATATATATATATATATATATATATGATTGATAAGAGATTGGAACGATAATTAAATTTTCAATAAAGTACTCAATATCACATCTTTATTCACCATATTATAGGCTTAGTATTATT
>JABUQX010031818.1:0-2500 GCA_015478945.1 Trachelipus rathkii
GGCATCTGTTACCATTCATAAAGAAGTTGTTAGCTGCAAGAAAATAAATGAAGAGGTGGATACAAAACTATTTCCTACAACAATCTCAAAACATACGGCAGTGTAAGAAAAACGTACTGGCTGTGAATAATTCAGGATTCATTTTCCAATCAGTAAAAAAGCCTAATAATTATAACATACAGTAGGTACTTAATGGTGGAAAATTGTTGAAAAACAATTCATTATTTTTTAAAATAATAACTTGCCTTTAATAAGGTTAAAAAATTAAACACATTTCCCTTTATTCATAAATGGGTAGATATTGGAGAGTGTTGAACACTTCAAAAAGCTTGTCTCCTTTCTGACTCTTGCTTTTTTGTATCTTATTGGCAATTACAAAACTTTAACCTGCCCTAATTTTTTGGCGAGTATCTTTAATTTTTAATTAGGTATATTACTTGTCATATAAATTTTAAAAACATTATTTAATATTTGTACCACTTGTGATTAAATTTTCTCATTAGCTTTAGTGCGGGAACCTTATTCAAAGGTTTTGCATAAAGTTAATAAATATATAATATTACCTGACCTCCTTAGTCAATGCAATCAATAAAATGTATTCCATAAATTTCTAAGTTTATCTGACACGATCTATCCTTTCCTTTCTAAAACCTGCTGGGAGCATACTAATTTTTTTGTTTTATATCACCTGGATCTATCGTCCTTAGTTAATGCACAATTAATATATGCTATTCCAATAATTCTAAATTTGTTACTGACACAAATCCATCCATTCCCTTTCTTAAAACCATGCGGGATTAATCACAAGATTATTTTGTTATCAAAAGCGTTTTACTCTATGTGACCTTTCAGTAACTTTTTCTGAACCTTTACAATCAGAGATTATGTTAAGCTAACTGGCCTATTATTTCCCAAATCTTCCTTGCTACCTTTATTAAAATAGGCTACAACATATAGCTATGCTCTTTCTCCCTAATCATTCGGTAAGTAACCTGCACTAATGTTATAGATCCTTTAAAAATCAAATACGACATCAATACATTTTTCCTTTTGATGAAATTGCTGCTACATATCCTCCATCAGAAATTCTACCATATATACCGTGAGGACTAGAGACTTTTACCTGTGTCATTATAGGTTCCAGTAAGGATTTAATTCGTTTAAAAAACCCTCAATTTTTCCAATTCCGCCGCCGTTAATAAATATTTTACATCCATTCTACAAGAAACTATTCATAGGTCTTGTTGTATATATAGTACTAATGTCATTATTAATTAGCTACATTACCACCACACCCCAAGATATGTTGTCCCAGCATCCTTTCTTCCATTATAATCTACATTGAACGCAAAATAAGCATTGCAAAAAGTTAACCAATTCCTTATCTGAACTTTAACTGAATTTTCTATTAACTTTTTTCGTAATAACCAAGCCGTTTATGCGTTGAGACTTGAGGGATTAGCTAAAAAGGCATTTTCAAGTTTCACCTTATTACTATTCTCCTTGATAAATTATTTCCTGCCCATTCTCTTTTGCCTTGTTTGAATGTTAAGTTTGATTTCTAATTTTCTATAATTTTCAAAACCTCCCTTCGCAGTACTGCCCTTGAATATTTTAGAACATTATGCTATTTCATTGATTTCTTCTCATCTCTTCTATTCCACCTAAATATGTTTTCTTATCACACCTTAATGAGTCTAACTTTAACAAACATTACTGACTGAATATTCATCAAAATTTTTCTTCAAAAGTCCCCACATGAATTTAAAACAATTTTGGGTCTTTTTAACTCCTTATCCCAGTTCAGTTTTATAATATTTAAGGCATGTCTCGCAAATTTAGTCTTTGTAATCTGACAATTTCGGAAATCTTTAGATCATTTATCTTTATTAACTTTCCATGCTAATACATATTCCAACATTCATGTTTAAATGTAATTATTATTATTGACAATTTGAACAATTAAAAAAAAAAAAAAAAAAAAAATTCCTTTTGAGATAAACAAAAAATTTTTTTTTTAAAGAATTTTACTGAAATTTTTCTAGGCCTATATAATATTTATAAAAATTTAGACGAGAATAAAGAAGAGAGAGAATTATATTCCATAACACTAAATTTCACTTGTTGAACATGAAAAAAAAAAAAAAAAAAGAAAATTCCTTTTGAGATAAAAAAAAAAAAAAAAAAAAAAAAATTTTTCTAAAATTTTTTTTTTAGCCTATATAAATAATTATAAAAATAATCTTAATTCCCAATCTTGTATCTGAGATAATTTAGAAAAAAAAAAAAACTTTTTTAAAGATTTTACTGAAATTTCTTTTTCTTAGGCCTATATAATTATTTAAAGAACGATAATTATAAATTTACAAAACTATACTATATATTATTTTATCTATATATATTATATATATATATATATTATATATAATATATATATATCATATAATATTATATATATATATATATATATATATATATATATTATATCGGTGATAATTGT
>JABUQX010031818.1:10000-12500 GCA_015478945.1 Trachelipus rathkii
TTTTATATATATATATATATATATATATATATATATATATTTAATATATATATATTATATATATATATATATATATATATATAATATATATATATATAAATATTATTATATTATATATATATATATATATATATATAAAATTCATTTATTTCTCAAAATCTAAACGCAACTCGATACATTAACACGAATGCTATCATTTATTTGATGCTTCTACGGAATTACCTTAGAAATAGGCGTTTAAAGTTGAATAAAGCTCGCCATTGAAATTGAATTTCGTGCTTCCAGATAATAATTTGCATATTGGGAAAGAATGGAGGATCCGTCTATAGAATAAAGAGAGTGCTATCTATAACAATGCAAATTTTTTATTTAGTTTATTAAAGATAATTTTGATTGAAGATTTTATTTTTTGAGCAGGTCTAATTTTATCATAGATTATGTTTTCCTTATCCGCCTTTGTAATTTTTTTGTGATAACTTGTTTCAATATATTCAGAATTGCTGTATTAATTAATATTTTTCATTTATCATTTATCATAATGCTTGGTAGTTCATTCGCAATTTTCTCGTTTGCATTCCAAATTTCAGGTTCATTGCTTTTCAGGTCAATAAAACTATTTTCTCTAGTCCTGGTTCTCAATGTGTTATCCATAAATTGGATAGTCATTTTGACTCTGGCTTGTAATATATATAGCGTAATAGCGCAATATATGTTTCGTCAGGTCTCGCAAAGCTACGAAAAAAATCCTCTAAATTTCTTGTGAATCGGTTTGTTTTGTTAGAAGCGTAGCGTCCATCTTTCAGTTAATTAATTTAGTAATTTCCAGTTCTTGGTCTAAAATACGAAGCACCGTTTCTTAGTTAAATTCCAAAAACCTCCGTCATTTCCGTTCCCGTTAACCGTATGTCATTTCATCATTCTAAACGATAATTCGGGGGAGGGGTAGGTGGGGTAAATTTCTTTTGATAGTTATTTCAAATGAGTTTGTTCCTTAATATCGCAATCGGGAATGAGAGCAAGAGTTTCTTCGTTTTAGGTTGTAAGTCAAAATCTTAATCATGAATATTCAAAAAGCTTAGAATACTGTCAATCATTTCTGGCATGTTAGCTCTTTTTGGTTGTTCGTCTCGAGTTCAGTATTTCAAGCTCTCTCTCTTTTTTATTTAAATTAATGACGCTATTTTTGTTAGTCAGTCTAATGTAAAGGAGAAAATTCATCTGCAGTATCTCGTATATCATTATCATAATAATTTCCGTAGGGAAACTACCCTTTGAAAAAAGTGTCGTTGCAATCCATTGTAACAAAATTGCAGTACACACACACACCTACATCGACACACCCACACACATACACCGCTCTTCACAAAATTTATAGGCACTAAAAAACTTTAAATATTTCGTAATTTGCTTATTCTTAAATATTTCTTAATTTGCTAGAATAAGCTGATTCCACGTTCCCTTTCGTCAGCGAAATAATATATACATGTGAAAAATATAATCAATTTTATTGACTTTATGACTCAAATATTCTAAACACGTAATTTTCAATGAGAAAGGAATGCACGTTTCCGGATCAACTAGGGAATATCGGAAAAAAAATGTCTTTTCAACATGGTTGTCGTTCCCCCGATGTTGAATGTTTGTCTTAGATTATTGTCATTTAATGATGGTTGACCTAATACCTCAATTTTTCTGTATCGAATCGCGTCTTTATTAATTAATTATTATTGTCATTTAATTCAATTTTTCTGTATCGTACCGCTCCTTTATTAATTAATTTATTTTCTTTTATACCAGGACGCTGAAATCGCGCACACACCACTCCAATGGTGTTTCGGCCAACTCTATATCGAATCTCTGTCCGTATATATTTTTTTTTAAAAAGTGATCTTTTTCTCTGTGGTTATGTTACTCTAAACTCTAAAGCTTACTAGGTAACAAACCAACCTAAAACAATATGGAATTGAAGCAACATATTCGAGAAGTCATCTCGAGCTAACCTAACCTAAATTAATTTTCATTATTATACCAGTTTGTGATCAATAAACTAACGAGGTTATGGAACTACGCTAGGTTTGTGAGGTTATTGAAATACAACCTCACTAGTTACAGTACAGTATCGACAAATATGCCTTTATATATATATATATATATATATATATATATATATATATATATATATATATATATATATATATATATATATATATATATATATATATATATATATATATATATATATATATATATATATATATATATATTTTTTTATTAGGGTTTTAAAAGTGTAATTAGTTCATTCTGTCTGCCGGTCTGTATAGGAGGTAGGGAGAGGAAGGGGATTAGCTGGCTAATTATTCCGGTTTATAAATACACCCACCACCCTCACTCCAGCCTTCTACCTTCGTCCTCCACCTATACTTTTCTGCACTTTGTGTGAGAGATTGGGGTAGGGGATGGATAGGGTTCAGTTCTTCCTTTCCTATCGGCATTGTAAATG
>JABUQX010031818.1:20000-28426 GCA_015478945.1 Trachelipus rathkii
CATGTAATACTCATCTCTACGTAATCCCATCATGAATTAATAATCTCTTACCTTCATCCATAGTAATCCCCATTGCTATTAATAGCTACTTTACTCCAATCTGCCTCCATTTGGGGTTAGCCCTTTCTCCAATTGCCTTTTACCTTTGTTATAAAAACCTTCTTAGTTAATCCCTCAACATTCATTCCAAGCACGTGACCATATCATCATACTAACCCTTCATTTGCTCTTTCCATCAGACCTTTCTCCTATCAGTACATATCTCTTATCCTTACATTTCTAATTCTATCTCTTCTCTTTTCCCCACAAATATCTCGGTAAACCTTTCATTTCCAAAACCTCACTGTTTTTTTCATTTTAAAATTTAGTACCAACGTCTCACATCCATACAGAACAGTTGGAACAATATACACGCAAACCTCTTTCATTTTTACCTTCCTGGATAAAGTTCCTTACCTAAAAAAGTACATAAAGACTTTGCTTTCTGTTAGGATTTCACCATTCACTTGTATGAAATCCAACCCAGATTGAGAATCATCTATTATTATTATTATTATTATTATTATTATTAGTATTATGATTATTGTTATTATGATTATTATTATTATTATTATTATTATTATTATTTATTATTATTATTATTATTATTATTATTATTATTATTATTATTATTATTATTATTATTATTATTATTATTATTATTATTATTATTATTATTATTATTACTATTATTATTATTACTATTATTATTGTTATTATTATTATTATTATTATTATTATTATTTTTATTATTATTATTATTATTATTATTATTATAGCTATAGCATGTATTATTATTACTATTATTATTATTATTATTTAGCATGCATTATTATTAATATTATGATTATTGATTATAAAAGGTCCTACAGTAAAGATTACCAAACTTAATATGACCCACCTCTAGTTAAACAGAAAACGAATTCAACTGGTATCTCAGCTTACACAAATGAAACTGTACTTTTTGTAGTTAGCTAACACTGTAGCTATAATACTTAATAGGGAGATAAATAATTACATTTAATAAATGGGAGGGAATATACGCACACTATGAAAGCCCAGGCAACCTTTCCCGGGCCCGGACAGTGAAATCCTGTACTCTCTTTATGGCTCCTATTCCTACCCACTCTGTTCCTCCTAAATAGGAACCCTGACAACTCCCCTTTATTGTAAATTACTTATTATACTTTGGCCAAATACAGACCATCCCATTACCACTGTAAAGAAAGGAAAAAAGAATTAGTGCAAGAAATGGCAAATAAAAAGTGCTCTTATACGTAGCTTTAAAAACATAGATGTGCATGCAGTCCATGCAAACAGTGCTTCTTCAAACATCAAACATAGTTAGAGTAGACAACCTTAAGCCAAGGGACAGCCAACATTCTGTAAAAGAGCAAAAACATAATAACATAAATAACTTTCAATTATTATTATTATTATTATTATTATTATTATTATTATTATTATTATTATTTTTATTATTTTTATTATTATTATTTTTATTATTATTATTATTATTATTATTATTATTATTATTATTATTATTATTATTATTATTATTATTATTATTATTGTTATTATTATAGCTATAGCATGTATTATTATTACTATTATTATTATTATTTAGCATGTAATATTATTATTATTATTATTATTATTATTATTATTATTATTATTATTATTATTATTATTATTATTATTATTATTATTATTATTTCATGCATAAAGGAAATACCTTACGTTGTTTGCATGACTATTGTAGTAAATTTTTTATGGACTGTAAACTCATGAAGCGGAAAAATAGTTTACTGTATATGAGTTATCCTTTGACTTGCGATAAACTCTCCAGTCATTCTTTTCAGTCTTATTACTGTAGAATTCAGTGAAGTAACCTACAAAGTCTTTCTTTTGAAACAAAGAGCGGCTTTAATTTTTAAATTCTTAAAATAGACATCTCACATCACAGTGTCATGTCAGTCAAACTTTTTAATTGCCTCTAATATATATATATTATATATTATATATATATATATATATATATATATATTATATATATATTTATTTATATATATATTATTATTATTATTTTTATTATTATTTTTATTTTGTATATATATATATATTATATATATATATATATATATATATATATTATATTATTATTATATATATATTATTATTATATATATATATATATATATATATATATATATTATTATTATATTAATATATATATAATATATATATATATATATATATATATATTACCAATATATATATATATATATATATATATATATATATATATATATATTTTATATATATAGTTATATATAGATATACATATTACATATATATATATATATATATATATATATATATATATATATATATATATATATACTCATCTTTGTCGTTCCACCGCTTCCAGCCTGCTAGAAGCTGGCTACCTCGAGATATTGTGCCACCACACCACAGCAGGTAGGGCAGGCAGAGAGATCCATTAGAAAAAAATATGGCAAATTTGTAACTGATGTCTGTCAGGACACGGCTTAACAGATGTCCTGTTTCGTCGTTAGTCTGTAAAAGACATCTTTGGCAGTGGGGGAGAGTGTTTTTTTGATTCTAAGTTTGTCTTCTTGAAGGGAGGGATTGGGCCCAGAGTATACAGACAATACATCAGCCCAAGCAGGTGATGCATAATTTAGGAGGGGGCGGATGTATTGTCTGTATACTATTGTGAGAGTTTCTTTATGCTGACCAAAGTTTGTTCCGTTAATATTTTCTGTGCATTTTATTTGTGTGACCTTAAAGTGATATTGTTGGCATGAGGGTGAATGTAATGTGTGTCAAGGTCAAACCTAGGATGTGGGTTGTTTGCTGAGAGTGAGTCTTTTGTTTGATAGGATTATTGCTGGGTGGGTGTTAGATTCTCTTATGTCTGGGGTGAGTAGGATAATACTAGATTCTTGAGGTAATGCATTCATTTTGTTAGTTGTTAGCCATTGTTCCAGTTGGCTTAAATGTATTGTTGTAGTTCTCTGCATACTATATTCATAGAAGGACTTTGAGCAGTGATTGTTAGATCATCGGCATGACTATTAATTTTTATGGAAAGGAAATTGGATGAGGGTGGTCATGCACAAAAAGGTTAGAACTTGTTGGTGAAAAAATGGCTCCCTGGAGGACTCCATTAAATAATTTGTAAGAACTAGAGGAGTGGTGTACGTGGATGCCTAGGACATTTTAAAAAAAAATTTTTTTTTTTGGATTAAGTTTGTGTTTAAAAAGACTGTCTATTAAAAGGTGACGGGGGTGGAATGCATCGAATGCCTTGTTGATGTCTATTGCTACATAAAGAGTACATTGAGGGGGTAGGTGGGAGTTTGGTTGAAACCTGTTAGAATGTGTTGGGTCAAATCAGTTAGGAGTGTGGTGGTAAAATGCTTTTGTCAAAAACCATGTTGAGTCTGAAAGAGGGATGAGGGGTGAAATTCTAATGAGGATCAATTTTTCAAATGCTTTGGATATTGTATAAGTTAATGATATAGGTCTGTACAAAGCTTAGAGGTATTAGGTAGTTTGTTTGGTCTTAATATTGGTAATATATATGTGCATGGCTTCAAAAAGATGCTAAAGTGTTGGTTTGCCATGCAACGTTAAATATTTGTGTTAAGGCAGTGGTAGCATTGGTTCCTAGGTGTTTTGGGTGAATATTGGATATATGGTTGTCTTACTGCTTATGAGTTTTTAAGGTTTTTAATAATGTTGAATGCTTCTAAGTTCTAATGGAGTGTCTTCTTGGTTGGTTTTCAGTATTTTAAGCTGTTTAATTATTTGTGTTAGTGGGGTATGTGGGTTTGTGACTAATTTTTGAAGTGTGACATAATATTGCATTGGATTTTTTTGGACTGGGAATTTTGTAGTTTTGTTTACAGATGACCTCGTGGGTTGGTGGTGGTTGCGTGTTTTAAGTGTGGATTCTTTTATTGTGGAATATTTTTGTAGTATTGGTCTTGCATAGTTTAGTGTTTGGGTATATGCTGTTGTCAATTCTTTTTCTGAGTTAAGTTGATTAGATGGTTTATTATATTGTTTTTAAATGAATGAGTCACAGGAGATTTTACTCTCCATCAGCGGGATTCGAACATTGGACACCGCGTCGCAGTGTTAACAATAACCGGATGCTCTAACCACTATAATTTGGTTTAATTGGTCTTGATTCCGTTATCAATTTTGTCTGAGGGAGTTTCTTTGTTTAATGTGGGTGTCATTTTCTGGTCAAAGGTTGCCCAGGGCTGAATTGTTAACTGCAGCCATGTGGGATGAATTTTTTTTTGATGCTTTTAGAGTTGTTTTATTGAAGTGTTGTGTTGCTTTGTTGAGAGAGAAAAAATCAGCTATTTGAAAGGAGTTTAAATCTAGTTTTATGAGGTCTGAAAAGCTCGCCAGTTTGCCTTCTTATAGTTGATATGTGTTATTTTAAAGGATGTGTATGTAGTAGGGTGTTTATGTTGATGTGATAAGAGGAGAGAGAAAATAAAAGTTTGCCAGGTTATGATGACTTGATTTTGGGGGGGGGGGTTCTGGTTATTTTGTAAAGGTCGGCGAGTAGGTTAATTTTGGTTGTTTAGGAATAGGATACAGAGTGAATGTTAATTGTTTATAAGTGCATCATCTCTTCATATGTGTGTATATGGGCGGGTTAAGCCATGCAGGGTGGTGTACATTGGAATTTCCAGCTATTAATTATTATTATTATTATTATTATTATGGGATATATATATATATATATATATATATATATATATATATATATATATATATATATATATATATATATATATATATATATATATATATATATATATATATATATATATATATATATATATATATATATATATATATATATATATATATATATATATATATATATATATATATATATATATATATATATATATATATATATATATATATTGTATGTTTGTTGACTTTATTTCGATTGATTAATTATTAATTGGTAATTTGTTCTTTGTTCACGAGGACCTAGTGTGTGATTTTCGGTGTTTCGAATTTAATATTTTTATGTATAAGTGTGATAAGGTTATATTTGGGTGGATTCGTGTTTTGTCTTAGGGTTGTATATAGTTAGGAAATTCGGGTAGGTAAGTGTTTTGGGTAAGTTTGGGTTTCTGAATATGCTATGTGTATGTTGTATTTTTTATTTTTCATACCGTTAATATTTAGTTGAAGCTTGTTGATTGAGTTAGAGGGATGGAGGATTTGGGTTTTCTGTGTGCGAGTCTTTGCGTAAGTAGCAGGACCGTGTTGGAAAATATTGCTTAAGGGTTTGAAGGTTGGTGGATTTTAAGTGATACTAGAATTGACAGGTGATGCACGACAATGAGGTTTGTCCTACAGTGCATGATCTATTGCATTTGAGCAGATGTATGTTCATTAACCGGGATTTAATTCTGTTTCTGGCTAATAGGAGGAAGAGGAGTTGGAGGCGCGTACACAGGATTTGCGTACCACAAGTTTTTCAAAAGGGTGGAGAAATAGTGTAAACGGATATTTTTGATCTCCCAAACGATGCTGAAGTGACGATCCCGAGAATCTCGCCTCCATCAAGAGGTGAGAGGAGAGTCGTGACCTTTTGAGGAACCACCACGACTTTCACGCTTGACCAACTTGAAGTCTTTTGGACATCGCATCTCCAGACGACACAGTAGTAAAACCTTATATCGGTGAACATGAACGCAGTCCACCACAATATATATATATATATATATATATAGTATATATTATTATATATTATTATTATTATATATATATATTATGCTGTTATTATATATTACAGATATTATTTTTATATGTACATCTGTATATATATGTTCATATGTACATAAATTATTGTTATTATTATTCAGTATACATATATATATATATATTACCGTATTATACATATATATATATATATTATATTATATATATATATATATATATATATATATTATATATACATATATATATATATATACCCTGCATATACATATATATATATATATATTAAAGATATATATATGTTATATATATATATTATTATTATATATATATATTATATATATATATATATATATATACATATATATATATTATTATTACTATTCTTATATATACTTATCGAAGATATATATATATATATATATATATATATATATATATATATATATATATATATATATATATATATATATATATATATATATATATATATTAATAATAATAATTATCCTGAGACAAAAAAAAAATCACTCTCTTTTTCCTTTGTTTTTATTTAGGTTTACTTTGCACGACTCTTGCCTTGTTTTTATGGGAAGGAAAAATATAAAGAGTTTTATCGTTTAACTTTGTTTATAATGTCAGTGATTTTATTTGAAACTTTATCATTTATGGACGTAGTTTTTTTATTCGTCAAATATATATATATATATATACATATATATATATATATATATATTTATATATATTCTTGTTATATATATACATATTATATATATATATATATATATATATATATATATATATATATATATATATATATATATATATATATATATTACTGTATATATATATATATATATATATATATATATATATATATATATATATATATATATATATATATATATATATATATATATATATATATATATATATATATATATATATATATATATATATATATATATATATATATATATATAATTGTAAGTACCAGTTGAAATATTCGTTTCTCCTGATATATGCTTTTAGTATTGCCCCATGTAATAAAAAAACGAATTACAAAATGTTAATTTACATAAATTTGCATTTTTAAATTTTAGTTGCGAATTTTGCATAATGAACGTTCGATTTAGGCCTAACGTGAGATCGGTACCAATCGAACAGGTGTTCATTTGTTATTATTATCATTATTATTATTGTCAAAATCAACCCCCATAGGTGGGCTCGATTTTGAGCCGCCTCCTGCCCATGGTCCGACTCCGGCTCATGGATTCGATTTTTACGAGCACACACGCGCGCGCGCACACACACACACACACACACACACACACACACACACACATATATATATATATATATATATATATATATATATATATATATATATATATATATATATATATATATATATATATATATATATATATATATATATATATAACTCACCGTATAGGACTCTGCACCGCACTGCACCGTCCCCTGTGTGACTACTCCTATTACAGTGGTTAGAGTTATCGTATCGGGGTAAAATTTGGAGATACGCTAGGTGGTGACCTAACCCCGCCCCCTAAAAAATCGAAGTGTTCGTAGAAGGCTGAAACTTAGTATACGTCGTACTTATAAGGTAACCACATCATATATGGGGTTAAATAGCCGTACACAACCCAGAGGGGGTGACTGGCCCCCCAAGCCTGAAATATTGACGTGGAACGATGAAATTTGGTATACAGCCTTCTTATAATGTAACATCGATACAGAAGGGGTAAAATGACACTACGTCCCCATGGAGGGGGCTGTACCCCCAAAACTTTGGAAATTGACATAGAACGATGAAACTCTGTATACACCCTTCATATAAAGTATCCTCGATACAGAAGAGGTAAAATGACACTAAGCCCTCATGATGTTGGGGCTATGCCCCAAAACTTTGGAAATTGACATAGAACGACGAAATTTGGTATACATCTTTCTTCTTAACACGCTTTAAGCACGAATAAGCTGATAGCATTAACAAAGTTCCATACTTAACACCAGTAAACTAACATTGAGCGCAGAACGTAACCTACTCACACTTTTTCTAACATATTATGGATATTTTACATTAACATAGTAATATTTAACAAAAATTTATCATAACCTAACTTAATTATCTTACTGACCAACGAATATATGCTAATGCAACAAAGTTTTCACTTCAATAATGCTAACATGTCATAATCTGAACTAAGAATATAATGTACAATGACAAACCTAACACGCTTTAAGCACGAATAAACTGCTAACATTAACAAAGTTCCATACTTAACAACAGTAAAGTAACTAACATTGAGCGCAGAACGTAACGTACTCACACTTTTTTCTAACATATCATGGATATTTTTACATTAACATAGTAATATTTAACAAAATTTTATCATAACCTTGTCTAATTGTCATACTGATCAATGAATATATGCTAACGTAACAAAAAGTTTTCACATCAATAGCAAACATAACATCAACTGAACTATTGGAAGGCGCACGAAAACGCGAAAGCGTTTCACGATAATGCGGAAACGGTTAAACACCCAAATTGAACTGGAACGAAGTACAAT
>JABUQX010031819.1:0-7500 GCA_015478945.1 Trachelipus rathkii
AAGAGAGAGATATTAGCTATTCCTAACTCTTTTACCTAACCATACGCTCAACCTTTATATCAAAGCTATCAATTTCTTCATTGATCCTAGAGTTCAAAAGATACGTTAATGGTTTATGAATAATAGCATCATAGATAGTCCATATAGTACGTGTGGAACAAAATTTTCTTCAAACTACTTATCTAGTTTATTTATAAATCCCGCCTTTCCATATTCCTATCCAACTAAGTGTTATTCCTTTCCTATGTGTGATCTATCTTCTTATCTCCTTTCCTTACCTAAATCTCATCTAATATTGAAACCTTTACTTTTCTAATACTAAATCACGTCTATCTAATTTTAACACCATCCTTTGATTCCTCTCCCTCAACACTAACACTTTACTCTTCCTGATTTATCTAAGACCCTTCTGTCACAATCGCTCTCAACTCTTATCAAAAATCTACAGCTTCTAATCTTTCGCCAAAGGTAAGTATATCGCAAATATGTACTTTACTTCCATCTATCAACCCCTATTATATTCACCTTCTCCTCATCATTCTCTGCCAACACTCTGCATTAATAAGTTGAAATAGCACGGTGACTTACACATATCCTGTCTCAACTTCTATCCAAACATTCTATCTCCCCTAACTACCTAACTTCACACCCTTTGCATTCTTAAAAGAAGTAATTACTTTACGTAAGTTTACCCCTACATGTTCTTTCCACGTCCATATTCCTCCTTCCACTCATATCATATGCTTTTAGATTTAAAAAACACCATACACTTTTCCTTTCATTTCTATACTAGTTTCACAAGCAAGCATTATCCTTGTGATACACTGATGAACCCCCTTACCTATTTAATGCCTCCTTGTTTTCCATAATATTCTCTTCGTTATAAATTTCACCCTTCAATTAGGAATTTCTGCATACACTTTCCTATAACTCAAAGACAAATACCATTATAATTACCAACCTCATGCTTTTTCCTTCTAGGGGAACAAACACATATCCAGTCTGTGGAACTCTCCTCCTCTAAACATAATTAATGAATTACAGCATTCTTCGACCTCTGTCCATCTGTAACATTTCATTCAGGATGAATTATAATTTTCATTCGTAGATGTGACGAACTTTCTTGATTTTGCCTTTAGTGTAACGCTAATAATTTCTTCCCATTTGAATTTATTATCTCTTCCTGTCCTCTTCATCCAAGCCTCGACTCTTGAACATCCTTCCTCATTCTCCCATTTCATTCAATAATCTTCTAAAATATTCCCCCCATCTTTTCCTCACCCTACCCTCCTATCGCATTCCACATCCCTCCTTCAACTCTCTCTACTCTTTTCTTTCTTTTTTTTAATTACTTCTTTCAGAATATCTGCTCTTTAAAAGATTTTCTGTCACTTTTCTACACATGTCATTGTTTGCATTTTTTCGCCTCTCTGACACCGCTTTTGCTTCATCTCTAATCTCTATATTCCTCCATTCCTTCTTCCTATCCCTCACCATTTCACATAGACTCTTTTTTTCTTTTTCACCAACTCTTTCACCTCCCCCCTCACTCCACCATTAACTTCCTTTCCTTCTACTTGCTCACCTTTTTAACTGCGATACCCTTAAGTGGCTTTTCACAGAATTGATCTCTTTAAATTCTTCACTCCTCCAATCCTAATTTCGTCCTCTCAGTCGCCTTCTCCTATTCTCATACCTCCTAAACTGTTCTTTACACAATGGTCTCATCTTACTTTTCCACTTTAGACTGTATTTTCTCTTTTTCTCTTTTTCTATCTCGTAACAGTTTAACATTCCCCTAGCCTTAATCACTGCATAGCCAAAATATATTGATCCAGAATAACGACTACTGCCCTTGATACTTTCCAATTATAGTATGCGCCTTGACCTTGATCCTATATATTTCTTACATCCATAATCAGTAAGCCCTCCCTTGCTCGTGAGGCCTGATGGTATATCTTACTCTTGCCATGTATAGCTTATGAGATTTTCATTTTCTTGAACGCATATTCAATATCAATCTTTATAAACACATAACTATACTCTAACTAGACTTTCTCATTAAAGTTCTTTTCCCTATACAATGGTAGGAACTATAATTCTACTCCTACGATTCTGGCTCTCGTTTGCTCCAGACTCCTCATGCACTTCAAATCTTCTGGCCTATATAATACAAATTTTTATGATTAACCCCGAAAGTTTCCCAAAATTCATATCACTATCAATATTTTCTCTTTCCTCTCCCTCGGTCCATTTACTGGTGCCATAAGGGCATATTAAAAACGCAATGTGTCGCAAATTTGTCACTTTAACCCACATTATTCTTGAATTCAGCTATTTGCACACTTTTACTTATCCACCTCTTTCTCCATAACTTAATTTCTACCCTTCTGCTCACTGTGTGTCACCCCCTAGAAATATACCCTTAAATTTTCAAAGACATCTCCCTTCTATCGCTTTAGATTTGTTTATCTGTCACTAGATATAACCTTATCTTCTTCGAACATTAACCATTCTTCTTTTTCAGATCCTTAATTTTCCTTCTCACATTCATACACCGCATCCAATTAATCTCTTTTTGCAATCACCTACTATTATATACTCTCCATTACTCTCCTTAGTTCGACTACTTAATCATCACAATAATACATACTAAGGTCGCGTTCTACATTCTAACAAAATAACTTGAATAAAGACTGCATGCGTTACGGGGATCCCATATACTGAGGCACTTCAATACTAACTAAACCCCGTAAAACAAAATAACAATCATCATACTAAATAAGAAACTTAAATAAAAACTATGATTATTTTGAAAATTTATGAATACTAATGATGAACTTGTTATATTCTGATGAATAGAAGACAACTCTCATATCTATCAAGAGTTCATATTTGATCATAAACTTTATAATTACTGAATAATTTCTTATTTTAGATAACTCAAATATACCATGAATAGCAATCAATTCCTATATCATAAATCAAGAACTTGAATTAGTTCTCTGTTTAGATACTCTTGTAGGGTTCCTTTGCTTTAATTTTACACTTTTAATCTTTCTTGTTTTAATATTTTTCGCTTGATTGAAATACCCTCCTAATATGTTCTTTAAGACACTCTTATATTGCAGAGTTCCCTATGTTATTTCTAAGCTAGTACTACTGTATTAGTATCCTGATTTTTTTTGCAGAATTGTAGTTAAAATTATTAGAAACACTTAATTTCTAGTTGCACTTGAAGACTCTTGAGATTCTACTAACTATATGTTTCTATCTGTTTTTTGTGCAAACTTGATATTAAAATTTTAGATTAGAAACACTTCATTTACTAAGTTGCACCTGAAACTCTTGAGATCCTTGAATGGTCTTCTTTACGTAAAACACAGCAAGAAATCTCATCACATTCCAAGTGTCCAAAAAGCACATATACAGGTACTTATGCCACTTCACAATTTATATACTTATTAATCAAAAATTCACTTAATTTATCTTCAAAATAAATTTAAAAATCATAAAATAATTAATTTTCACATTTTGCGAAAAAATTTCCAATTCATTAAAAGCCTGGATCTTTTGAAGAGAGCTTATTTTCTAAAATTCTAATTCTAATTTTCTTCACTTTTGCAATTTTTCCCAACTGTTTTTTTCCCAACTTTTTACACTTTAACACGTCTTTTTGTTTAATATATTATATGATATTATATCTATTATATATATTTTATATATTATATATATATATATATTTTATTATATATAATATATATATATCGTATAATATATATATATAATATTTATATTATATTTATTTATATTATATATATATACATATCTTATATTATAATATATAGTGAATAATGCGCTGGAGCCACTAGATTTTGTCTAAAATAGCGGGAGTATGACACGAGCAGATATTGCAAATGGAAGCTTCAATAGAGTAAATTCAGCTTAAATGCCTTTCCTATTTGCAAGAGGTAAGAAATTATGAAATAGTTATATTTTTTCTTTACATATATATTCGCCTATTGCTGTAGGTAAAGGGAAATATATAAATCAAGGTGTCTATATAAAAAATAATTTAATGAATTTTATTCATTGAGTGCGTTCAGCAAAATGTAAAGTTGAAATGATAATGTCGTAAATATAGATATAGTTAACATGTTTTTAATAAAAAAAATATCCTTAATTTACGGTTAAAGATATCGTAATTTTTTAAATGTATCTAAAATGTTGTCACTTTCATTTTGTTTGATGCATGAATATTGGTTCTATGCTATATATTCACAGTATAGAATATTTGTTATAGTTAAAGACTACATTCATTAGGAACAATTTGTAGAGATTTCCAATGCTGATTAACAAAGAGGGAAAATGGTTTGGAGGATCAATAGTGCTTGCATTCATCTCTGAATACAATATTGCTTGATTAAATATGCTAAAAATATAAATTCCTTAGCTTTCAAAACAAAAATGTATTAAAATGTTTTCTAAGATTCACTATATTTTACAATATAAAACGAAAATGTTGCTTTTTTTAATTATATTTCTCGTAATAACTGACGACAACAGTTTTAACACGTGCTTCATTTTCATCTTCTGTTAAATTAAACCTTTTCATGCACACTTGAAAGTTGATACCGAAATTTCTAATCATTAAAAGATAAATAATTATTTTTTAATTAATCTTTAATAAAATGAGTAATAACTACTTGATTTGTTTTTCGATTTGAAATCCATTTCTCATTATGGCGGAAAGCGAAACCAGTTGCGATGCAATTATGATTGCGCAGACTGCATCCGACCCACTTGTTTTGCAACTACACAAAATTGTTATATATATATGTATATAGATATATTATATTATATATATATATATATATATATATATATATATATTATATATATATATATATTATATATATATATAATTTATATATATATATATTATAATGAATATATATAAGTGGGCGTGGCCTTGAGAATTTAATATATTTATTATATTATATTATATATATATATATTATATTATATATATATATATATTATATATATATATATAATATATATATATATATTATATATATATATATATATATGCCGAAATGTGGGGCGGGTGTGTGGAGAGTGAGGAGGAATATTGACAGCACTTTCGATATTTGATTAATGGGTGGGTGGGAAATATCTGTAAGCCGTATGTCCTCTGTCAGATTGCCGCCAAACATGTGGTTTACGCATGATGGGTGCTATTGCACACTTTTAGTGTGCAGCTCGTGGAATAATATGAATGGGACTTTCGCAAACAATGGATTAGGTCTGAGGTGGTCCGTCAGTTAAAGAATTGATAGGATTTGGTGACAATTAATTCAACATTTGCCTGTGATAATGTTATGTGTGTTCTTAGTGTTATTGATAGGTATATATTTCTTTGTATAATTTAATATAGGGTTATGTATATCAATGATATTATATTATATATATATTATTATTATATATGTATATGAACATAATAATACATAAAAAATAATATATAGTTATATATATTATATATATTAAATATTATATATTATATATATGATATATATTATATATATATATATAATATATATATATATCTATATATATATATTATATATATTAATTATTATTATATTAAATATATATATATATATATATATATATATTATATATATTAGAATAAGGAAGACGAAACACCCACAAATGTCATTTCTTTTTATTTGACGTTTCGTGCTCTCTGGGCACATCATGAAGCTATCTATCAAAATTACAATAAAATAAAATAAAACAAAAATTAAAATTAAAATTAAAAAATTAAACAAATTAAAAAATTAAGATAAATGAAAAGAATTAAAAATTACAATTTATAACCTAGTTTTAAACCTTCGAAGTCAGAAGCCAAAGACAAAGTGAAAATATATTAACTATGATCTCTATTTATACTAAATTATAAGAATTAGTTGGTTTGAAAAGAAGCAGAACAAAAAATAAACAAATAAAAAAAAATACATAAAAAATTACATTTGTAACAGTATTTTACTGTTTAAGGTATATTTATTAACAAAATTAAAATAAAATTAAAATAAATGAAGTTTAAATGAGGATTGGTCGGAGTTAAGCTCCGGCTTTAAGCTACTGATATACAGACTTTCCATGATTTTTCTATCATTCACATCAGAAGACCGAAGCGAGAATCGAAAAGCTGGTAGAGGCGATACGATGGTCCTTTTCATGAGCATGTCCACGAATTGATGAGAACTCAGGTGTTGAGAGCGGCAACTCAGTACGATAAGAGACTCCCCTGTGGGTTTGCAATTCTGATCTGAAGTTGCAGGCCAGTTTGGCCTACATAGCAAGCATTACAGCATGCACACTTGTATAACTATACCACAGAAGAGCGTAAACCAAGAGGAATCCGGTCCTTGCATCTAAAAAAGTTACCCAGTTTAAAATTATTAGTTGGAACAAAAATAAATGAGGCAAATGGAAAGTGTTTTACTAAAACCGAATTGAGAGACCTTTATCAGGGAATCTGCATACCGTCCAGTATATGGAATTTTTAAATAGATTTTTCTGTTTAGGAAGTCAGAAGACCGGGATGCTAGGTCTCAAAGGGATTTTTCTAAAAAATTGGATGTATTTCACAAAGGCAAATTCCATTGAAAACAATTGAAAGTTAACTAACTTACGTAAACGTATTGTTATTCTCATCGGGAAAGGATAACGCAAGATGAGTAAATTTAAATGCTTTCGATAAGATTCTGTTGAGAGACCGAATGATTAACTATATTCGGCATAAAGCAAAAAATGAGTGCTCATTAAGGTTTGTATATAATTATATATAATATATGTATTATATAACTATATATATATTATATATATATATAATATATATATTATATGAAATAATATAGATATATATTAATATATATAAAAATATATATATATAAATATATGTGTATATATATAGTTTATTTATCAGAGGGAAACTACCTACACTCGCGCTTCTCGTGCTTAGCCAGAGTTATCATTATAGAAACAATCGATTTTCAACAAAATTTCATAAATCGATAGATTCCTCTTTTTTTTTCTAAATTGGTCCATCGGAAAGACTTCAACATGATGCCTATAGAAAATTATGATATTTTTGAATAAAAATAAGAATCTGTCTCTATTGAATAATTTTATTTTTCAATCAATTATAAAAGTTAGAGCTCTGGCTTCTTCGAAATAGCCGAGAGAAAAATTAAAGACACTATACACTAATTTAATTTTCTTAAAAATTTTTTTTTTTTTTTTTTTTTTTTTCCTAGTGATTCTTATTAACATCTTTTTTTTTTTAAAAAAAAACAATAAAAAGAACATTTTTTGTTCTTAATGCCATTTCGAATAAAAGTTTAATATTTAAATTCTAATACCGAATTTTAAAATAATAATAAATGAGAATAATTTTCTGTAACCATATAGACTATAGAGCATATTTTAAAA
>JABUQX010031819.1:10000-15000 GCA_015478945.1 Trachelipus rathkii
TATTGATTTTATTTAATTTAATATATTATTATATATATATTATATATGTATATATATATATATATATATAATTATATTAATATATATATATATATATATATATATATTATTATATATATTATAATATATTATTATTGATTATATATTTATATATAGTCATATATATTATATATATATACTTTATATATTATAATATATATATATCATATATATATACTAATACTCATAATATCTAATATAAATATATATATATATATATATATATTATATATTATATATCTTATATATTATATCATATACGTATATATATATATAGTATATATAATACCATATATATATATATTATTATTATATAAATATTAATTATATATTTATATAATATATATTTTATAGTAGTATATATATATATATATATATATATTATATATATATATATAATATATAGAATTACTATGGTCCTAAATGAAGTATATTATATAAATATTTATATAATATATATATATATTATTAATAATATATAATAATATATATATATTATTATATATTTATATATAAATATATATTATTATAAGGGAAAGGGGAAACAAAATTGAATATTTATAGCTTAGGAAATTTAATACATTTCAACTAAGGCTACTGAATACAAATCAGATGAAATGAGTGGATGAACAGTATTTCATTTTCTGAATCCTTCTGTAATGGAACATTTTCACATTGCAGAGGAAAGAATTCCTTATTGCTCAGACTGTTCAAATATAAAGAATTTTTAAGACCGATTTAATATATATATATATATATATATATTATTATTATATTATATATATATAATATATAATTATATATTTATATATATAATATATATATATATATATATATATATATATATATTATATATACTAATATATATATATATACCAATATATATATAATATTAATAATATATATATTTATTATATTATTAATAATATATATATATAAATATATTATATAATATATATATTATATACTATATAATATAGTATTATTATTATATAATTATATATATATATACTAATATATATAGTATTATATATATATTATATATATATATAATATGCTGGATTTTTTTCTGTTACTTGGAGGAGGAGTATTGGGATTCTGCCATGATTCGGAATTTCCGGTTTACCTTCTGCTACCGGTTTGGTTTTAGTAATTGAAAGACTTTAATTGTGGTGGTGATTTGTCCACACAACTCCATGTTTCAAAATCTTCCTCTTGATGATCGATTCGAAAACATCAGAAAGAACAGAAGTTAAAGCAATTGGATAATAATGAGTTCGAGAGTTGGAATTTTTTCCCCTTTTTGAACAAGCTTAATGGGCTCACGTTTCCGGCAAAAAGGGAAGGCCAAAGTAGAAAGACAAAGACTGAAAAAGTTTACCAATGCAAGGTGCAAGCTCGGAAGCACAAGTTTTGAGAACCACAAGAGGAAAGCCATCAGGACTTTACGCCTTCTTAGTGTTAAGCTCAGTGTGTGTGTGTGAGTGTGTGTGTGTGTGTGTGTGTGTGCGTGGTGTGTGTGTGTGGTGTGTGTGGTGTGTGTGTGTGTGTTGTGTGTGTGTGTGTGTGTGTGAGAGGAGAGAGAGAGAGAGGAGAGAGAGAGAGAGAGAGAGAGAGAGAGAGAATCTTTAGAAGAAATTAAAATTCTATGCATAAATGAGTTGGAGGGAGGTGAAGAAGGGGGGAATACCTCTGAAATCGTCTAATGTGAAATTAGAAGGAAAGGTTTGAGCGAAGGGTTCAGCACTAGCAGAAGACAAAACGTCAGTTGTGCCGCCAGAAAATACTAGTCGAGGGAAAGAGGAAGATACAAAGTTAGATTTAAATTTTTTTGTCAAAATGCTAGAAAGAATGCGAGGTAGAGTAACCATTAAGATTATTGCATTATCTACGGAGAAAAAGATTTTAGTCAAAGGAGAATAAATTTTTCACGATTCTTGGATGAAATGTATGATGCATGGGTTTATGGGGTTTGAAGTCGACGGTTATTCCTGTGGTGAATAGCACGAGAACAAGCAGAGTCAAACCAGAACAAGCAGAGTCAAACCAGAACAAGCAGAGTCAAACCAGAACAAGCAGAGTCAAACTACGGTTTGTTAGTTTTAGTTGAAGGAAAAGAATATGGAATGTATGCCTCCATGTGAGAGAGAATCACCTTGGTAATGCGCTCAACACACACCGACGACCTCTCCCACGGAAGCTGTAGTAATTCTATGGGAAATAAAGAAGTACAACCGCAAGTGCGGCCAGAAGCAGCACCGAAGTACCAAAAACGTTTCCTCGTTGTAGCTGAAGACTTGAAGAGATAGAACAGGATTCAGAGACAAAAGATGATCGGAGGAACCCAAAGGAAAAAAAAAAAGTTTAACAGCAAAAGGATAAGAATTTGGAGTTTAGGGAAAGGTCTAGAATGCTGGGTTCATTTTAAAGACGATTAGAAATACCAGTAGGGAGCTGCACCAACTACTCGATGTCACTCTGAATAAAAACGTGATAGGCAAGTTCACCAGTTATATCTTGAGAATTAGAGGAAAACCATTGGCAGTGGTGAACATTGAAATCACAAAGAATGATGATTTCAGAGAAAGATGAAGAGAGTAAATATGTTATAATTTGGAGTTTAATTAGTCGAATAATTTAGGAAAGTCGGTTGAGTTAGGAGACAGATATACAAAACAAATGAATTTATTAAGATTTTAAGAAACTAAGAAAAATGACCGTGACATTTTGAGAGAGCAAGGTGTCCACTCAATAACGTATCTCTGCCGAGTTAAAAACAGTTTAATAGAAATTGAGGATAGAAAAACTCAAAAGCTCAAAGGCTCAAACGCTCAAACGCTCAAACGCTTAAACGCTCAAACGCTCAAACGCTCAAACGCTCAAACGCTCAAACGCTCAAACACTCAAACGCATAAACGCTCAAACGCTCAAACGCTCAAACGCTCGAAAGCTCAAACGCTCAAACGCTCAAACACTCAAACACTCAAACGCCTTAGTTTCTGTGAATTAAAAATAAGGGAAGGAGTTTAGAGATGGGAAGGCGGTGCCAACAAAAACGAATTTCTAAACCACGAAGGGTGCATAAATTTATGAAGAATAAAAACAAACCGTGCATCAGAACAGTCCGTCAATTCCGTAACGGCTCCAAAATTACCACAGGAGGAAGTAAACTCCAAAGTGGTTAAGGAGACAGGGATAGATGAGGAGCTATATTTGGAAGCCTCCTCTCTATACTTCTCAGAGGCAACTCGTGTGGTTACCATTTTACATATATATATATATATATATATATATATATATATATATATATATATATATATATTATATATATATATATATATATATATATATATATAGTTATATATAATATATATATATAATAATATATTATTTATATATATATATATATATATTTATATTTAATATATAATATATTATATAATAATATATATATATATTATATACATACTAGTATTATATATATTATACTATATAATAAAATTTTTAATTTTAATAATATAAATATTTTATAACAAAAAATATATAAACACGTGTTGATTTTAATAATTTAATAATATATATATATTATATATATATATATTATTATATATATATATTATATATATATATATATATATATATATATATAATATCTATATATATATACATACTATATATATATATATTACCCAATAATAACTACACATATATATATATAAATTATATACTATCGTAATTGCTCATGTAGCGATATATGCCAACTCTCTTTATATTGGTGTTTTGTCCTACTCATGAGTAATATTTTCCATTTGAGTATTTATATTATAATAATTTTTATATTAATTAAAATAATGATTATATATTTTATATAGTTAATATGTCTTAGTATATTCTATTGTGTTATAGTTTACTCTCCTGTCGTTCGATTTGTAGTTATATACGGTATCGGTTGGTGATCTTGCTATGTATACTTAGCTATGGTTTAAATACTTGTGAGTTAGTTGATGTTTTCTTTCTCTATTTTATATATTATTTTTTTTGATTAATTAATTTCTAGTGTGGCTTCGTATTTGTGTGTAGTTCCGTGCCGGCGTAGTGTGTGTTTCTGTCTGGACCGAGGCGGAGCATATTCTAGTTATGTTAAGGTATGCTCAGATGCTGCTGTTATATGGTTTACTTGTCTTGATATATTGTGTCTTCAGTGGCGTAAGTATCTAATATATCTGTCGCTCTCTTGTTTTTCATGTACGTTTTTCGTATTTTTTATCATCGTCGGTGTGTAGTTACTCTTGGCCTACGTCAGTGCTCTTTTTTGTTCTTGGTGTAGTATGCTATTATAATAAATTGGCTCTGATATTTCTTCTTAGTATCGTATAGCTTATTATTTGGGCATATTGTGTAGATATTGCTGCATGTATATTGCTTGTCGGTATGTTCCGGTTAGTGCTATGATATCCTAAGTCGGTTCTGGGTTTTGGGAATCTCGTCAATATTATCTTATATGATGGATTCATATCTGTTTATGTCCGCGATGAATATTGATATCGTTGAGCTATAGTTATTAGCGGGCGATGTCATCCTTGTTGTTATTTATTATGGTTTGGAGTTTGTGTATATCACCATGCTACCAACTATATTTGATAATTATAATATATGATGATATGAAAATGATGAGTAAAATATGCTTGCTGTTGTGATGTGTAGTGTGCGTTAGTGTGATTATTAGTGTGAAGCTGTATATGTGTGATATTTAGTTATGTAATATTTTAAAGTTTGTGGTAGTACTTTGTATTTGATTATATAATATATATATATATATATATTATATATAATATATATATTATATATATAAAGTATGAGGTGTGAACTTTATTATATATATATACTAATATATAATAGCTATATATATATATATATATTATTTATAATCTATATATATGTATATAATTTAATATATATAT
>JABUQX010031819.1:20000-22500 GCA_015478945.1 Trachelipus rathkii
AACCCAAGACGGCGTCTCAGATCCTCCAACACTCACAGGATTAGAGATGCTCCCCCTTCTATTGGTGAGGGGAGGGAGGGTGAGGTGGGGGAGCAATGTGTGGCACTGCAGGGTCTGCTATTACAAGGGTCCGTGAGCTCCTTGGGACACTTTTCTTAGTCTTTGGATTTAACATTTTCATAATTTATTTACTTACAATTTTCAGATTTTTATATATATATATTAGTATTATATATATTATATTATAATATATATTATAGTATATATATACTATATAGTACAATAATCATATATATTATGATATATATATATATATATTATCTATTTATATATATAAATCTATATAACATATATATATATATAACTATAATATATAATTATATATATATATTATATATTACATATATATATTGATTAATATATATATAATTATAGTATTATATATATATATATTATTTATATATATATATATATATCCACGCAATAATATATATATATATATATACTATAATAATAATCTACTAGTAAAAGTTGTTTCTATATAATATATTATATATATCATATATTTTATATATATATAGTATATATATATATATATATATATATATATATATATAAGTATTATAGAATACTACATACATAATATCATATATTATTAACTATATATATAAGTATTATATACCTTAAGAAGCAATTTACATTTAAAGTGAAAAAACGTTATATTGATAAGTACTAATATTATTGATTAATGTATCAATTATTATTATTATTATTATTGTTATTATTACTATTATTTTATTATTATAATTATTATTATTATTAATTATTATTAATTATTATTATTATTATATTATTATTATTATTATTATTATTATTATTATTATTATATTATATTTTTATTATTATTATTATTATTATTATTATTATTATTATTATTATTATTATTATTATTATTATTATTATTATTATTATTATTATTATTATTATTATTATTATTATTATTATTATTATTATTAAAATCTAAGCGAGATTTAATATGAATTTCAATATCAACAAATTTTAACAACTAGAGTTAGGGAAAGAGAAATTTGAAAAATGGTTTTATTTACAAACAATACGAATTATATTAAATATTAAATAAAATATTATAAATAAGGAAATTTTATAGTCAGTAATATTCTCTGACACAAACAAAGTTCCCTACATAATCTTACAATACCTAGCCACATATCATGCTAGCTTTATGTGTTTGCATTACGTTATTAGTTGTTAACATGGTATCATCTTACAAGATTTAAAATACATTAATAAAAACTTTACATATCCTATCCTATCTAACATATCTAATTACGCATAAATGCTAATATTACCAGAAGGTACCTCTCTAACAATGGCCACCAAACTGATATTACCCAGCATAGTTTAACATAACTTAACACCAACTAACTTATCCTAGCAGTATATATGCTAACAAATATAAAATTCCCTCCCCTTAAAAGGAAGCCCTAACTTTCTTAGACATATCATTAGATGTTAGGCATTTTCTATCCGAATTTTAACATAACCCACCTGCGCTAACCCATGATCTTCTCTTCAAGTTATCCTACTATGGATACTAACATTAAATTTCAAGAGTTAATTATTTATTTAATGAGATTAGTCTTTACCCTTTGGATAAAGGGATCACCCTCCGAAAGGGGGTTTAAAGAGGGCAGTTACCTTCCGAGGAAGGGTAAGGTCTTACCCTTTACGTAGGGTGATCAATAAATGGGGCTTCCATAGGGTTAAGACTCCCAATATTACCCTGCATATATATATATATATATATATATATATATATATATATATATATATATATATATATATATATATATATATATATATATATATATATATAATTTAATGGGGGCAAGAAAAGGGTAATACGTCTCATTTTGCTCTTAGACACTTTATTGGCTAATAAAACACGTTTTAAAACTCAACAAAACAAAAGTTAGGGATAAAATCTATTCTTTGTACCAATAAAAATGGATTCAACTCTCTCTCTCTCTCTCTCTCTCTCTCTCTCTCTCTCTCTCTCTCTCTCTCTCTCTCTCTCTCTCTCTCTCTCTCTCTCTCTCTCTCTCTTAACATTGTAATTCAAAAAAATTATTTGGAACATTTAGTTTTAAAACTTGGAATTTTTTTTTTCTGTATTTCGAATTAAAGGTTCAATTCTGAGGGCAATAATCGACCTGAATTAAAGTTGTTTTTTATGTTTGTTTTTTTGTTTCTTTGTTTTTTTTGTTGTTATTTGTTTTTTTTTTAAATTGACGGATGTAATTTATATCTTTTTATTGAAGAAAAAGCGTAACGATAAAATGCATTAAAATTAAAGGATAAAAAATGCAGAGCGGAAATGTAGGTTGATAGAAGAGAGAGAGAGAGAGAGAGAGAGAGAGAGAGAGAGAGAGAGTCTCAAACAAACAGACAGAAAGATAGGGAAAGAGAGAAAGACAGT
>JABUQX010031819.1:32500-33734 GCA_015478945.1 Trachelipus rathkii
GCTATATATGCTCAACGTTTCCTGGTCTGAGTGACGAGAAGAAAAAAGCTGGGATATTTGATGGCCCACAAATACGGACACTCCTCCGTGATGCTGCCTTTGCTACAACAATGACTGTGTTAGAGGCAAGAGCGTGGAATGCTTTTTCAGATGTAGCACAGAATTTTCTGGGGAACAGGAAAGCCGAGAACCACTAACATTGTACAGGAACTGCTAGACAGTTTTCATTCTCATGGATGTAGAATGAGTATAAAGTTGCACTACTTACATTCTCACCTAAGAAAATTTCCGGATAACCTAGGCGATGTTAGTGATGAGCAGGGTGAACGCTTCCATCAAGATCTAAAGTTCATGGAAGGACGTTACCAGGGCAAGTGGGATATCAATATGATGGCCGACTATTGTTGGAGCTTGATGAGGGATATTCCAGACGCTATGCACAGTAGATCGTCTACGAAGAGAAAGTTACTACCATCGTAGGTATGTTTACATTAACTAAACCCATTCCTTCTATTACATTCATTGTTGTCCCATATTACTCTTTATTCATAGTTGTATTATATGTTTAACATATATCTATCAAAGACATGTATCATATCATTGCGATTTGTTTCTCTCCCTTCATATATCCAATATATATATATATATATATATATATATATATATATATATATATATATATATATATATATATATATATATATATATATATATATATATATATATATATATATATATATATATATCCCAATAATTGTGATAGACCCTCTTGAAAAAGGTAAAAATCATAAAATTTTACAAATCTGTGTTACACACAATATCTCACAAATGCGATGTGATATGCAAAAACCGATTACATTTTTGGAATCAGCACATCAATAATCAATTGCGAAACCCCGTCCAAGAAATTTCATGTTTACCAGTGTTATATACAAAGTAATAAAACAAATATTAAAGAAAGTTAAAGATATTAAACTAAACTTCATTTGAATAAGCTCTAAGGTTAAAATGACAGAACATTAGCAGTTCTCCATTTTCAGGGGATAACCTATTTCTTGTGGCTTCATAAATATTTCCTCCTGTTCTAAATATTCTTTCACTTTCGACTGATGACGGTGGAGCTGAAAGGTATTTTATTGCTAGTTTTTTCAAATTCATAAAACTATTTCCAGTGTTTTTCCACCAATTGAAGGGAATATCATTGTCTTCACTGGTCAAAGTAGGCAAACTTATA
>JABUQX010031820.1:0-17500 GCA_015478945.1 Trachelipus rathkii
GGAGCCGGAGCCGGAGCGGAGCCAGACCGGAGCCGGAGCTCGAGCCGGAGCCGGCATCCGGAGCGAGCGAGATGATTTTGCATGAAGTTCTTTCCGAATTCACGCACAAGTGGTCCGATAGAAATCGTGCTGACCAATTTTCAATAGCCAGAACCTATATCGGATCCGAGCTGAGCCCGAAGTCGGAGTCGGAGCCCGGAGCTAAAGTTGGAGTAGGCTAGGGGTCAGAAGTTTTTCAAGAATATTTTTTAGTTGAAAATTTTATTGCCACAAGAAGTGTTGAAACTCAATTAGCTAAAAAAGATAGTGCACGTAAAACCTTAGTTCAGAGTCGAGCACGGTAAGCCGGAAAGCCGGAGCGGAGCCGAGCCGGAGCGGAGGCGAGCGCCGAGTTGTAGCAACATCCAGATCCTGGGTAAAAAAATTTTCAAGGAAATATTTTAAGAGAAGATTTTTTTATCATTTGTTCCGGTGCTGAACAATTTTAAAATAGCGCAGAAACCTTAGCCTAGATCGGATCCTGGCTTGCTAAATTTAGTTCCAAAAATAAATTTTTTATGTTACGTGATAAAATTTATATACTGAAAGTACTGAACAATTTCAAAATTACTTCTATCATCCTTAGTCGGAGTCGGAGCTAGAGCCGGAGTAACACTATAATTATATAATCTTTTTCAGTTGTAAAGAAATTACAAACTGCTGAAATATTGACCATTTTTGAAAAAAGAATATATATATATAATAATATATATATTATATATAAAGTATATATTTTCTAATTATATTTATTACTATATAATTAATAACATATAATTATTGAGTTTACTTAAAATATCGAGTCGAGTATATATTAATGGGTATTATATATTAATATATATATAAATATATATAATATATACATTATATTTATTTATTATATATAGTAATATTATATATATATATATAACTATTATAATATATTATAATATTCAAATATATATATAATAATCTAATATATATATATAAAGGTAGTTAAGGATAGAGGTTACCTTATTAAGAAAGGTGTCTACGACGAGGTTACGCCGTCATCTGACGGGCTCCCAAATTTTAGGGAGGTACGATAATCCCTAACCCGTGGTATATATACTAACACAGAGAAAAACCTGCTCATTCCACTAGACGTCTTACTAATATATAATATATAATACATATAATATATATATTATATTAATATATATAGACTATATAAATAAATATTATAAATACATTTTATATATAGATATTCTATTATTATATATATAATAATATATATAAGTATATATATATATATATATATATATATATATATTAGTATTATATATATATATATTATATATAAATATATATATAATAATATAGTAATATAATAAGATATATATTAGATATAAAGTATATATAATAAGATACATATTGAGCTTTAATGTATTATACTATATATATATATAGCTAAGAATATATATATAGCAATATACACCATATAATAATTATATAGTATATTACCGCACTATAATATAGAGTATAATAGATAGTACTAAATAATATAAGAATATAATATTATATATTAATATAGTAATAAAATAAGTGCCTTAGGCTCAGGTACAGCCACTCGCCCTTAGTCAAGCAGAGGGTGGCGCCAGCTAGAAGAAAATAGTGTTGAAGCGAGAGAAACGTGCAGTTTATTCTCATTTATTTTCTAGTTCGTCTCCATCAGACGTTTAATGTGACATTGGTAATGACGTGCTTGCTCGATAAGGGAAAATAAAGCCAAGCTTACCGGCGGATAGGGCCTGACATCAAGGCGCCAGCGAATTGCTTGTTAGATCCACACCTTAAGTACCCGCCAAGGACCCTTTCTCGTTGGTCCACCTGACAGGTTCGTTAGTCCCTACCCGGGGCGGGAGAGGTTGGTGATGTTAGATTCTTTTTATGAGGTGAGTATATATATAAATATAGAATATATGCTAAATATATATAGTATATATATATATAAAATAATATAAATAAATAAACATATACATATATAATAATGCATAGATATATATATAAATCTATAATTTATTATTACCTATATTATGGAGATAATAATATGATATAGATATAATATAGATGTTCGATGTACAAACCAGATCTATTATAAAGGTAAAAATCTACGGAAGTAACTTACAAGAGTGGTCTAATGTAAGCTTCATTGAACAGTTTACCATTACTCAAATCCTCATGTATCATCGAAATTGAAGCCAGGAGAAGACAAATAAATAAAGAGAAACAATTTCGATTTTTATCTTCTGTAGAAGAAAGAACAAGATGAAACTTAGGTTTTTTACTTCGAAGTGGAAAGTTTAAAAAATAATAAAATGTTTAAACTAAGAGACTTTCACGTTAAGACCTTTCAATGAAAATCAAATATAATAAAATAATATAATAAAGTATATATATAAAATAAAATAATAATAATAATAATAATAATTAATAATAATAATAAATATAATAATAATAAAATAACTAAGATAATACATGATAATAATAATCAAAAATATAATAAAGATAATAAGATAATTAGATAAATAATAATAATCACATACAGTAATAACTTAATGAATAATCAATGAATAAGAAAATAATAATAAATAATAATAATAAGATAATAAAAGTAAATAAAATAAGAAAAATAATATAATATATAAATTAATAAAATACATAGAAAATAAATCATATATAATAATAGGTCATATAAAACAAGTAAATTAGATACATAAACTTCTTTATGATCACGTAATTTAACGCATATTTTAACAAGTTTCCTGTCCATACCTTAAATACGCTTACTTTATTTTTCAAGAAGAAAAGTTTATTAAGGACTACTTCGCGCAATAAAAAGAAAAGTATCAAACGATTAAAAAATATAACCAATATTTCCATGTAATATAAATCAGGCATGATCACGGTTACAACTAGAGCTTATTATTGTATAAATGCGGCTATACCAAAATTATTTCTAATATTTAAATAAATCTAAAAATTAATTTGAGCCATTAACTTGGTGCAATATTAACAATAAGATATTTGATTGAAAATACAACAAATAGCAGCATTTACATTGTTTTGCAAATACAAACAATATATCATTGCGATACTAGGTGTAGCTCCGTGCAAAACACTCAAGAGAGCGAGAAAAAACATTCAACGCATTTCATCTCATTTCATAAATTTCACATTGATTTTTAAGTTTTTTTAATAAAAAGATTTCCGACTATTCTGAAGATATGTGAGTAAAATTACGCAATTGAAATAAAATTTAAAGCAAATAAGCAATTTCTACCTGTAAGATGAGATTTTGTGATCGTAGTGTATATCGTCGCATAATTTTTACTTGTTTATACTGAAAATGTTGTAGAATTCGGGTTCTAAGTGTTAGTTTTGTGATATCTCCACATAAAGAGGAATTACATCCTACTCTATGCAATTAAATTGATACATAACATAACTTCTTGTATCATATTTTAGCACCCTTGGTCATTGTGAGGACACTCGTCTCGGTGTGTAATAGCTCCTAACATTTACTCTTTTCTGACTTAACATTTCTTTAAAAATTATGTTAAAGTTTCTTCTCTTCATAAGAAAGATGATTTAAAGATAAAAAAACTGAGTATTCCTGATACGTTATTTTGTTAAAAACATGGTAGATTGAAAAGAATAAATGTTAAAAGAACAGATAAAGGTTTATACACATATTATGATTCTTTAATACCCGAAAGATATAAACTATCTATTATTAAAACCCTAATTCAAAGAGCTTTAAAAATAACTTCATCGTGGGGAACTCTTTTAACAAAGAAGGTAATAAGAATATATCAAAAACTTTAAAGTATTCATTGTTAATAGAAAAATAAAATAGAAAAGGTTTATTAAAGAACTAATAAACAAACATTTAAAGGCCCACAACTACTCAAGTTAACATGATAAGCAAAGATAACCTTTTTATTTTAAATCATTAAATTTGACAAATTTTTCTAAGTGAAGAACGAAAATTAAACATAATTGTAAAGGAAAATGTGTTAACTCAGAGAAAAGAGTAAATGTAGACCGGTAAGTACACAACGAGACGAGTGCCTCATATTTAATACCCTGTCATCTTGTCTCGGACGTTAGAGAATTTATGTTGTTATCATTAATTGCAAAGAGAGGAAGTAATCTCTTATGTGGATACACAGCTTAACACTTAAGAACTCCGCAATTATGCAACACAGTATAACCCAGTAAAAACTATGGGATCAGTTACACGACTGAATCACAAATGCCCCTCCCACAGTTGAATTGCTAATTGTTTTAAAAATTTTAGTTAAAGTTGGTAATTCAACTTCGTATAGCAGAATCTCTTTTATTAAAAAAACTTTAAATCCGGACATCAATGTGAAATTTAATGAAATGAATGAAGAATGTTTTTTGAATATTTGAATGTTTTCCAGGTACACCTAGTATCCATGATAATAGTTGTATTACAAACAATGTAAGCTTTTTTTTGATTTTCATCAAAATTATTTTTAAATTTAATTAATAAGTAAAATAATTTCAGATTTTATATTTGAACCATTTATTTTTTGTAAGCGGCAATTATAAAGTAATAGTTAGTTTAACCGTGTCATGCTGAAGTATACATCCGAAATATTGATAAAATTAAAAGTTTTAACTTCTTTTATTCTCGATTTATTCTGAAAACGCAATAAACCATTAGCATATTGGCTGTAGTTATGCAAGTTCTTTGTAAAAAACTAATAATAATAATAATAATAAATCAATATAATAAAAATAAAAAATAATAATAATAATAATAATAATAATAATAATAATAATAATAATAATAATAATAATAATAATAATAATAATAATAATAATAATATTATTATTATTATTATTTAATCTGATATTTATTTATTTTTTATAATATATTGTATAAATTGTAGTTAAACATTTTTATTTAAAGGGTGTAACGGAATATTCAAAATATATCTATTATATATATTTTTATCGTAAGCCATTTTCACCAAACTCTAATGATTCATAAGATATAAGACAGTGCATTAATAATGTTTAATTAAGTATTAGAAATTATGCAATATATATCAATTTTCTATATTATAAAAATGCTAAAATATATTGAATAACTAATATTTTGTATTTTTTTAGGTGAAAACTTTAATGCCAGAAGACGTGCTGAACAAGCTAGAGTCAGAGCGGAGTCGAAGTGGGAGCCGGAGTCGGAGTCGGAGCCGGAACCATGCAGAGTATGAAATTTTTTTGAAAAATATTTTTAGGTGAAAAAAATTATTGCCAGAAGACGTGCCAAACAATTTTCAAATAGGGCAGAAACCTAAGTCAGATCCGAAGCCGGAGCCGGAGCCGAAGCCGGAGCCGGAGAATGAAATTATTTTGAAAATATTTTTGTTAGGTGAAAATTTATTGTCCGAAGACGTGCTGAACTATTTTCAAATAGTTGAGAAGCCTTAGTCAGATCCGGAGCCGGAGCCAGATCCTGGGTATGAATGTTTTGCAAGAAATATTTTTTAGGTGAAAAATTTAATGCTAGAAGACGTGCTGAACAGTTTTCAAAAAAACCAGAATCCTTAGTCGGATCCGGAGCCGAAGCCGAAGCTGGAGTCGGATACTGGGTTTGAAGTTTTTTCAAGAAATATTTTTTAGGTGAACATTTTCCTGCCAGAAGACGTTGAAAAATTTTCAAATATTGTAGAAACCTTAGTCGGAGGCGGAAGCGAAAGTGGAGGCGGAGCCGGAGTCAGAGCCGGACCCGGAGCCGGTAATGTAGCTAAATCCGGATCCTGGATAATAAATTTTTTCAAGAAATATTTTTAAGATGAAATTTTTTTTTGTCAGAAACGTGCCAAACAATTTTCAAATAGTGCAGAAACCTTAGCCGGGGCTGGAGTTGGAGTCGGATCCTAGGTAAATAGTTTTTTCAAAAAAATATTTTTTGTACGTGAAAAATTTATTGCCTGAAAATACTGAACAATTTTCAAACAGAGTAGATTCCTAAGTCGGAGTCGGAGATGCAGCCGCAGTAAAATAAATTATTTTTCTTTTGAGTTTTAAAAGAAATTTACCAAAAGCTGGAATTGATCCATTTTGAAAAAGAATATATATAGAATGTAGTAGGAACGTACTATATATATATTATATATATATATAATTGTATTTAATAGTAAATATAATAGATATATAGTTTTTATTCATATATATATATATATATAGTATATAATAAATATATATATATATATATATATATATTATGAAAAAAAATATATATATAATATATATATAATATAATATATATATATATATATATATATATATATATATATATATATATATATATATATATATATTATAATAATATAACATATATAATATATAATTACCTTAAACAGTAAAAATTAAACTACAGTTGTAAATATTAACCTAAAATATATAAGATGAAAAGCGGTACCACGAAACACTGGCCACATATAATATATATATAGATATAGTATATATAATAATATATATATAATATTATATATATATATATATATAGATATAATTAATGATATATTAATATAATGCATGTATAAAACATTTCTGGTATATTTTATATGCTAACAGGATAAATTTTAACTATCAAATTTAGAATCTTTTCCAAATTTGAGAAGCTTAAAATTAATTATTTTTGTATCAATTTTTTATATGAAGAACATACTCATTGCCATATTAAAAATGGCATTTTAAAATTCTTAATAGTATATAGAATAATAATAATAATCAAATGAATCAAAAATCAAAAATATTTATCTCTCAGATCTTCATTACATAACACATGATTGTTAAATAGCAAATTAATATAAAAAAAAAATACTGAAAGAGAAATGTGCTCTGAGAGACGTTTCTATACAATATTATACGGTTCAGTTCAATTTCACATTAATTAAGCACGGAAATCATAAATTAAATTTTATATAATATGAATTAATCCTCACACTAATAAACTAGTCTATGTAAGCAATCAATAATAATAAATAATAAATAATAATAATAATATAATAATAATAACTAATAATAATAATAATAATAATAATAATAATAATAATAATAAAATAAAATAATAATAAAATACAATAATAATAACAATAATTCAATAATAATAATAATATATATAAAAATTACTAATAATAATAATAAGAATAAAATAAGAATAATATAATAACAAATAAAATAATAATAATAAGTAATCAATAATTAGATTAATAAATATATGTAACACTACATCAAAATAGACTGAAAATCTCAGTCCCCTAATAAAAAGTTCACAAACCAACTCATTTTTATTTATAGCAAGATGATTTTCAACACAAAAAATAAATTTGAAGATTAATTTGCCAATTTAATAGAAATTCAGATGAAAACTGTGAATTAAAGAAAGAAGAGAAAATAAAGAAAAGAATGTAACATATATATTAAGAAATAGAAAATATACATCCTAATAATAATATAATAGAAATAGTATAATATATAATATATATATAATATGAATATAATATATAATATATATTTATATATATATATATATATATAAATATATAATAATATAATATTTAAAATATAATGGACGAGTAACGTATAAGCATATTAATATGAAAGCTTATGTACGCACTTCATGTTGCTTAAACGACTCATGTACAAATTCTTAATATTATAATACAATGTGTTGCCAACCACAAAAAGCCTCTCCTAAGATTGGGTACGGAGAGCGAGATTTGAAATGTAAGGTGTAAGGGAAAGGAGTGAATCCAAAGGCATCAGTAATACAACAAATACTTAGCGTTATGCTGCAACTGTACTAATTATAACATTACTAGTGTTAGACTAATAATATGATACAACTAGTTATAATTATAAATAATATTACCAATTCTACTCATTCTCACTACTACCGACCGGGCCCCGGCGCCGGCCCCGCCTCCGGCCCGGTCCTCCGCCCCGCCGGCCCGCCCGGCCTCCGGCCCGGCCCCGCCCCCCAAAAATTCAGAATAAACCGGGTTTCTACCCCGGGGTTTACCTGTAAATTTACACTAAATAAAGAGGGTTAAAAAAAAAACAACATTAAAAAAAACATATTTTAATTCCATTACTCCTTTGTTATTAAAATGATGCAAAATATAAACATACCCAAATATTTATAGCATTCGCGCATTACTATGATTTCAATTGCAAATTACGTTCAAAAATGACGATTTTTTCCTATTTTTATCAAAAACTAGTTCGTAATTTGATATATCAAACGAATCGGAAAGAAATAATAATATGTAAAATTTAATGTATTATGTAATAATGTTTACGAAAATCATATAATATTTTGGCTTGAAAATGTGTCCAATGTATATTATTTAATTGAAGTATATATATATATATATATAATAATATAATATATATATATAAAGTGAAATATAATATATTATATAGTATATATAAGTATATCATAATATATTAATATATATATATATAGATATTATTATATTAATAGGATATATTAATAATATCATTATTTTATATATATAACGTATATATAAAAATATATAAATATATTATATAGTAACATATGTATATATAGAATATATATAAATTTAATAATTTATAATATATATAAATATTATATATAAAATATATATATATTATATAATATATATACTATATATATATATAATAGATATATATATATAAGATAATTAATTATAATACTATATATATATATATATATATATAAATATATATATATATAATATATACTATAGATATATATATATATATATATAATAAAATATATAATAATATATATAATATATATATATACTATAGAGAGGAACCCTTGGATTCTTTTTTAGTATTATGCTTTACTGTCACTTCATTTTATAACTAAATGTACACAAATTAAAACCATGTACAGACACTTTATAATGAAATAAATTTTAAAAAGGAAAGCTAATTTTCGTCCCGACACGCCGGAGACCGCTTCAGCGAAGGGACTGGATCTTTCTTCCTTAAATTCGAGAAATTCTTTCTCCAACTCGCTATCCTTCATGGTGTTGTTGAAAGATATTCGATTGGTTTTTCAGCATATTCATTTGTATACGAATCTTCTTAAACTTCACCCGGATCTTTATTGTAGTTGTACTATTATCAAGCAAAAGGATTCCATGATTTTGCGAAGGTTCGTGTGATTGATATTTCTGATCATCTTTATATTGTTGATTTGATAGAGTGGCCTGTGTTACGCCCTATGACTTGTTAAAGCTGAATTTATGCTGTCGTTGTGCAGGTCATCTGTATGTTGATTTTTTTTTCTTTGCAAATCACGGTTCACCTATATATGTTAGTGCAAGTTGCAGGGATGTGATATTACAGAGCTTGGGGGAAGATTATGTCTTTCGTTTGGGGTTTGAGAATGTTTTAAGGTGATGTTATTTGATAGGAAATAACTACTATTTTTTTTGTAATTTTTTTAAACATATATGTAATTCGGAGGAACTTGGTTAAAGAAGAAGTGTTGCTGAATTTTCGGGTGAAAAGGTGCTATAGTACCTCTTTTTTCTGTAAATGCTTTTTGTGATGAAAAACTCAGGATACGTAAAGTGATTTGAAAGTATGTGGAATGTATTTAGTTCCTTGCTAGAAGAGGGGAGACATATACGAATTGGAGGCACGGGTAATAGAGATGACAGAACACGCTAATTTGTTTGGGGAATCGATAGTATAGCCAATGTATATAGTTTGGATGGCGAAGTTGGTTTTCTAATATATAGTAGAGTTGCCAAGTAATGTTAGCCATGTTATAATCGGTAATCGAGAAGGGGAAACGTGTGGATCAGCATTTCTATCGTATACTGAACTAAAGAATAGGGTTAATATAGTTTAGGACATCATATAGGGTTGGTGTTGTGAGGAGGGAGACAAAAATGCATCTACATATCCAATCCATAAACTATTGTTTAATAAAGGTGGGTAAAATATGATAAAAATTCGTTAGTTCCCATATATAAATGTACTTGATGTATGGAGACATGGGATCCCATACCACGGACGAAAGTGTTGTAATATTGCCATTAAAATGGAAAGAAGTTATTTGTCTGAGAGAATGCCTTCCCGTTTCTAATATAATAATCAGCTGCAATAATCACTCATCCCATACCATTAACCTATATATGGAGACTAAACAGAATTTTATCATCTTTACCCCACCCTTATTAAGCCAATAGTTATGGATTAGATAGTAGATGACATTTTTGAAACTCTCCTCTCTTCAAAGCACCAAACCTCTAATGATGTCCTAACTATATTTAAACTCTATTCATCCTTCATTTCAGTATAAAGAAATTCCTTCCAACAACTCTATCCCTTTCCTCGATACCTTTTAATCACATGAAATAACAATTACTTGCAATTTACTATATATGAAAACACACATTCGCACCAAACTAATATACATGGCTATCTAATCATTCCTAAAAACAGCAAAAATAGCTGTTCTGTCACCTCTAATTCCTCCTGCCTTTCGCTAATGCTCTCCCCTCTCTAGCACAAGAAACAAATACATCCACAATACTTCAAATCACTTTACTATCCTGAGTGTTTCATCACAAAAGCATTTAAAAAGCAAAAAGAGGTACTATAATGCATCCTTTCCCCCGAAAAAAATAGGCAACACCTCCTTTACCAAATTCCATCAATGTATCCATATATGCGTTAAAACCAATATTACCAAAAAATACCTCTCATTCCATCAGAATATCATCACCTTAATAAAAACATTCTCAAAAACCCCCAAGAACTAAACAAAATCTCCCCCAACGAGCTGTATATATCACAATCCCACTGCAATACTTCAATTAAATACATATGTAGGTTGATAACTCATCAGATTTGCAAAGAAGGAAAAAATACCATACTTGCGCCCTTGATGCCAGGATTCATAAATTCAGCTTTAACAAGTCATAGGCGTCACACAGGCCACTCTACAATACAACAATTATAAGATGTCAGAATAGTCAATCACACGATCCATCTGCCAAATCGAGGAATCCCTTTTGCATTATCAATAGTAACAACCAAGTTTTTTTTCTTTTTTTTATTTTGTTGTTTTTTTTTTTTTTGGGCGGTTTGTATTACAATAAGTCATCCACGGTGAAGTTTAAGAAATAGATTTATTACAAAAAGAATATCTGAAAACATCAAAATATTCAACAACACCAACCCATGAAGAAAATCAGCAGACCAACTGAAACAACACTGCACTGATGAAGATCTAAAAAGATAGGTCGCATTCCCTTAGCCCTGAAGGGTCTCGCGTGTGTCGGGACCGAAAATTACTTTCTTTTAAAATTATTCATTAAAAAAAAAGTGTTTTTAACAATGTTTTTAATTTGTGTACATCTAGTAATAAAATGAAGTGACAATAATATTACGTAGTATTATATTTCTATATAATATGTAAATTATATATATATATAAATATATTATATATAATATATATATAATATATATTAAATATATATATACTATATATAGTATATATATATATAAAATATATATAAATAATAATATAATATATATATATATATATATATAAATATAATATATATATTACTATATAATATATATATATATATATATATTCAAAAATATACCCTTAAGTTGAATTGTACAGTGTTATATATATATATATAAAATATATATAATAATAATATATATATATATATATCAATATATATATATAGTATATATAAATAATATATATTAAAATATATATATATCTATATATATAATATAATAATATATATATATAATATATATATATAATAGATAATAATTATAATATTAATATATATAATATAATATATATATATACTTTAATACAACTATTCTTCTAGAAAATCAATATTTTCTAAAATTTCATTCGGTTCTATTTATTTAATTGAAATGAGTTAGCTGTTTTCGTGGTTTATATTTTGGGTTGTTCCTAAAAAAGAAATTATATTTTAATTTTCATCCTAAGTTGTAAGACTTTCACGGTTTTTGAACTTACATTAACTTAATTTTTCAGCTACCCCGCCCCGCCCGCCCCCGGCCCCGGCCCGCCGGCTAAATTAGAACACCCCGGCCCCGGCAAATTCCCGCCCGTCTTCCCAATTTTTCGCTGACACCCATTGTAATTATCTCTTTCACCAAAACTCCATTCTCATTGTGACTTGTTAAATAAAGACTAAAGAAAATTGCTCTCATTCTACCACCATCAGATTTGATAGGGCCCGTTAAATTAAGATAATTAAGGAACCAAGAAACGAGTCTTGGTCCATAACCCAGTCTTGGCCCAACTAGTAGTGACTAGTGGAAACCCCCCTTTCTAATGTGGAGTTAGATGCAGTCAGTGAAAAGTGCCGAATAAAATCCAAACTATCTGAAAATTTGTTTTTAAACTGTGATTTCTGTGACATTACAAAGTGCATTTATTCTAACTAATGTTCGGTGCATTAAATAAACAGTGATTCAAAAAAAGTTAACATCGTGAAGAATAAGCAATATATAATAAATATTCATAATAATAAAGTCGGTGTTAACGCCTAACGGAAAAAAAAACAAAAAAAACAAAAAAAAACAAAAACAAAAGGACGCATAGTTACAAGAAGAGCGTCACTAACCCTAAAACGTTTGAATATATCTTAAACAAACATTTCTCGGTCCTAACAATCGCAGCATGGCGGGAAGAAACAAGAGACCGACGCTGCTCAAAGATTGAAAATTTTCAAAACAAAGTTCCCATCTTAGGCTTAACACCTCTGTGGCAGTGAAATCAAGTCTTTATAGTCACGAGAAGATTGACTCAACGAAAAAGAAACTCTCTATTAAAACGAAAAGCAGTCCCTGTCTTCAAAAGTTGAAACCCTCATTCTCCCCCACAACTTATGTTGTTCCCCCGCCAATGAAGTGATCCCAACCTCCCAACTCCAACTTTGAATAAAATAGAGACCTTACGCATCTTGAAAAAAAATAACGACATAATAAAAATAAAAATAATTTTTTTTTTGTTAAATATTAATAACAGTGTATCAAATAATTAATATGTCGAACAATGAACATAATAATAATAATAATAATAATAATAATAATAATAATAATAATAATAATAATAATAAATAATAAATAATAATAATAAATAATAAAATAATAATAATATAAAATAGATAATAATAATAATAATAATAATAATAATAATAGTAAACATAATAATAATAATAACTAATAATAACAAAAATCATAAGAATAATAATGAACAAATGAACTCTTAAAAATATCCGCTTAAGAAAATAATAAATTGTTTGGAAAACCTCGTAAAAATGATCAAATTGCAAAACATCACCACTAAAACAAACCTTCAACCACGTGTGTGAATCAAACTTAAATATGAAAATCATGCAGTGTTAATAAATTTATTGTCATACTAGTAGCTACAACCTTTTTTAAGGAAAATACCTAATATATTTTTTTAATAGTGAATAGAAGTAATACTTACAAATGTTTTACAATTTTAAGATGGTGAAGTAATGGAAGACAAAAAGGGCAATCGAAAAATTCCCAATACCGTAATTTTTTTTAGTTTCAGAAAATGAACGGCGCTTTGGACAAAATTGACCAATCTGAACGATTTTGGTACCAAAATGTTTGGTAGAAAGATCTTTTTCAAATTGAATCACTATCGATATAATAGGTTTGATAAAACTTTTAAAATGAATGCAAACCATCGTAAGAATCTCCATAACAATTAAAAATATTTACCATTGAATGATATCTATAATAGTATATAATATAATAATATATAATATAATATCTAATATATATATATATAGTATATTATATTTATATATGATATTATATTATTAATATATTTTTATTTATATTATAAATTATATTTTATATATTATTATATAATATTACATATATTATATATATATATATTATATTATAATTATAATAATATAATATATAATAATATAATAATGATAATTATATATACCATATTATCTATATATATGAATTTTTCACTTTATCGGTTGAGTTTACATGTATTTGATGAAGTTAAGCCAGCTTCAATGAGTATCATTAAAATTTATGTACAACAGGATCCTAGGTAACACGTCTGACGACGATGATTAATCATGAATGGTTATATTTGTAAATCCATTGTTTAACTATTATTTAGATAAATGAAATTCATGGTGTATTGTTAGCGATGGTATAGAAATGTTTTGATCATTTTAGGAATAAGAAATCTTTTTTTTGTGAACAAATAATCTATGCTGCTAAATAAATGGTTTTATAGCAACTGTCAAAATTCAACGCAGTGAGGAACAGTAAAAATTTTTATAGGCTGGCTTAGTAAATTCTTTGTTATTTCAAATGTTAAAATAACGGATGGCCGACGGCGAGAAAAATTGTAAACAAAATTTTCGTTCGTTAGCCTAAAAGGTTCAGGAAAAAGATGGCGCTTTTGACGTCACGATTCTGACGATGCTTATGAATGAAAATCACGTTTGAAATATTTTCGCGCCAAAGCTACCTACTGATCTTAATAACATTTGAAATAAATATCATCCCTTCATCAGTTAGCAAATCATTATAAATGCTCCTCACCATTTACATTTATAATTTTAATAAAATTTACAATTTTTTTATGGTTAAATGAGTTTTGTTTAGTGAAGTAAAAAAAATATATGCCTTATAAAATGGGCTTTAATTAAGGTCATTTCAAATTACACAGTTCAAAACGAGAATTCTTAGGAAGCAGTGTTTTGATGATCGAAAATGAAATTAATAAAAGAGTCTATTGATATCTTTAAGCAAAATTAAGTTTATACAGGAAAATAAAATTTTAATAACAACTATCTCATGTCAAAGCGAGGAGCTCGTAAGAGACAAAGCTGCCAACATACCCATTGTAAATTTTTAGTTCAGTCAGCGCGCAAGCGCAGAAACGAGAGGACTTAAAAAGTCAAATTCCTATCAGAGGTAAAATGTAAACAATATATTAGAATCCACCGCAAGTTTAATACATCATAAAATTATTATATATAAGCATGGGTTACAATCTCGCATGTACTCTTTTTTTCCAAATTTTCTCTCTTAGTAACAGCAGTATGTAGTTTCTATCCAAATTTTTCTAAAATTAAATTAAAAGAATATGTAAAAGTTTACCCGAAAACAAGAGTCGAAACGACAGCTCTGAAAACGGAAAACGAGAGGGTCCACGCCTTCTTCCTCCCACAAAAAGCTGAACCAAGACAGCGGTACAAGAAAAACAAAAACTAAAATCTCCTCCTCGGAAACCATGAGCTCGTACCAAATCCACTCACAGTCATAAATGCAGGTCAACACTGAAAAAAAAAAAAAAAAAAAAAAAAAAAAAAAAAGAGAGAAGAAGAAAGAAAATAGAATTCAATAATGAAGCATAATGGTAGAAGATAAAATGAATACCCTATTATCGATTTCATTATTCGTAGGGACTTTGAACACAAAATTGAGTATTGCTTTGATTCATCTGCGCAAATGAAAAAAAGGATTATTATATTTTTGTTGAAATCCTGAAAAATAACGACTTATCATTAAAATGGAAAATGCATGAACCGAGCAGAAAATAGAGAAAAAAATATTGGTAAACTTTATAAACATTGACGACAAAGTACCTAGTATTTTATGGTAAATGTCATTGTTTCTGTTAATCAATGTTTTCTTACATTTTCATATTCTCGTAGTCACAGTCTACTCTTTATCGAGGATGGTACTCTTATACATGTCTCTCTCTCTCTCTCTCTCTCTCTCTCTCTCTCTCTCTCTCTCTCTCTCTTCCTTTTCTGACTCCATTATCTGAAGTTTGGGTGTTCTAAAGTAATGAAGGAGTAATTACTCTTATTGCCCAACTAATTAAAACCTGTTCTTTGGACTCGAATCACCAAGATGGACCCGAGTAACGTTAATAATCATTAATTATGGAAACTGTGTGCCTTTTAGCATGTGTGTAGCTATAGATCTCGTGTGCAATCCTTAATCTTATATACAGGTGTTTACCGAAAGCCAAAAGCCTCTCCCATGATGGAGGGCAGAGATTTGAAAAATTGGGATTAATGCCGCATCAAGGTGAATGGGGGCATCCGGGACTTTGGCCTCGAATCGTGCCAGAAGGCGGGCCATAGCCCTCCTCTCTTATTATTCAATTATTAACAATCTTGTTCTAAAATTATAATTCTAACAATCATTTATTTTCGTATTGTCACCATTGTCCAATTATAATATATTTAGTAATTTATCCTTATGAAGGCATCTCAAAAGTTCTCAGCTGGCGACTATTTGTAAGAATGAACAAAGATGCTACTCATTTAAATCACAGGTTTTGATAATTACTAGAAGTTTGGGAACGGGTTAGAGTGATTTAATCCCTTTAACTTATATATATATAATATATATATATATATATATATGTAATATATATATATATATATATATATATATACATATATATATATATATATATATATATAACCCTATTAAATAAATAATAACCCATTATTTCATGAAACTAACATGAAACGTTTGAAATGATTTTCAAATGCGGAAAATCGTAAAGTGTGATGCTAAAGTTTGTCAGCGAGAAATAAATCGGAGAGAGAGTTAGTAAGAGCTGAATAGTTTATGAAACGAAATACCCTAAACTCCACCTTATCTAAGAGTACAGTGGTTGCGTGTGTGTAGGTGTGTGTGTGTAGGTGTATGTGTGTGTGTGTGTTAAAACCACTCGGGTGGTGAGATGTTCTGAATGGCAAAGTGTAATGCTATCAAGAAGATCATGAGAAACGGAAATTCCCACAATATTAAGAAGGAAGATATAGTTGTGTGTGGAAAATTATGTCGAACACAGATAGATGAAGAAATTGGGTTTCTGAGAAATCGAAAACGACCATAATTTATTTACAACTAGAAATAATAGAAAGATTAGAGGTTAGTTTTCCAAGGCCACCTACCTAACATTAACTATCGTATTTGTTGGTGGTGGGTGTGTCATCCATCCAAAGAAAAGGAATAAAGAACGTTAGAGTCATCGACATAAGAGTAACAAGGAAACCAAATATAAGATAGAAGATCATTAATGAAAAGTATTAAAAGAGTTGATGATATAGCACAACCCTATAAAGAACGTCAATATTGATAGCATTAAATAATAAACAATGACCGTCTACAACAGAAGCAATAAACCTCCGGAAAAGATATGGATAAATGGTTACAAAGGTTACAAAGGTTACAAAGGTTACAAAGACATGGATATATACCGAAAGAGGAAAAATTAGAAATTAAAGTTTTGATCAGGACAATATCGAAATCTTTTAATTTTGTGTAC